>PVLA01005784.1:0-138177 GCA_004027455.1 Hydrochoerus hydrochaeris | reverse complement strand
AGGGGTTATCTAGAGGGCCTCCAGCAACCCCCCTGGAGTCTCCACCCTCGACTCCATATTGAGCATTACATAAAAACATACACATGTGAACTACACAAATTACAATTATCAGTACAAAACATTCCAAGATCCCTGCGCCCAATTCCCACATGCGGTGTCCTTTTCCTGGAGAAGCGATTGTCACAAGGCGTGGATGGACAGAAAAGGGTGCCACAGTGCATGTGCAGGTGACGCTTCCAATCTGAATGTCCTAACTGCCTTAAATTTGGATGAGTCACGAGCAAAAGGATGACATGGTGCTGCCAGCCTTACTGAGATTCATTGCATGGAATTCACCTTACAATAAATGACAGGTTTCTCCCACCCCATAAAAAGAGGTGGCCCTACGTGTTAATAATAAAGCTATGTGGTGTTTTGTGGTTTACAAAAGACTTGCATGTAGGGAATTTTGTTTCCCATAGTAATCTTTTGAAGGAGATAAAGGCAGTCCCATTGAACAGATGTGAGTCTCACAGAGGTCCCCCCCACTAGGACATCACAGCAAATAAGAGGGAAAGTCTGGGTCTGAACCAGGTCTCCTGGTTCCACATTCCAGGTGCTGCCCACAGAGACACTCACGGAACCCACAGTGACTTTATGAAAGGCAAGAGTTATACCGATGGAAGTAATGTAAGGAAAATTTCCCTTTCTCAGTCTTGTTGAGTGGGTTTTGTGACTGTGACGATGGTCTTCTGCAGTTAATGTTTTCCTGTCTTCTCTTTGAGCGGACAGTGACTGTTGGGGTGGAAACGTAGGCTTGGAAATTATTGCCTCATCACAAGCTTAGAGCCAGAGGGGTCTGAGCTGAAGGTCCCCGTAAACTCCTTAAATGTTCCTGGTTTATGTCCCGGGACCTAATCTGGCCTCTGAAAGGAGTGTCTTGGTAACTTCTGGGTCAGATATGTGCCATGGTGGTCTACACTAAAATAATTCCAGTGACAGGCTGAAAATTTTTACTTCTATTTTCTTTTTTTATTGGTACATGTTTGTAGCACATAAGGATTACATTGATGGTGGGGGAGCTGGTGCATGTACATGACATGTCTTAATTTATTTTTATCTCCTTCCCTCCTTCCTCTTCTCTCCATCTCATGGACCCCTTCTTATATATCTCTATATGCCTCTATCTATCTATCTATCTATCTATCTACCTACCTATTTATCTGTAATACATATTTGTGATACAATAAGGGTCACAGTCCTTGTAGGGACTTGGTACTTGCACACAACACAGTTGTACACATTGCAATTCTCTTTTTAAAAAAATCTCATTTCCTTTCCTTCTCCGCCCGTATCTCTTGGTTCCTTTCCCATATGCTAAAGATTTATTTGGCTATTTCCTATTATGTATCTTTCCTTTTCCTTGGGTTTCTTATGTAAGAGAAACCAGGGCTAATTAAGTTTATGTTTCTGATTTATTTTATTTGACATTATGGTCTCTAGATTCATCTGTTTTCCACAGATGACTCAAGTTCATCCTTCTTTATGGTGGAGTAATACTTCATTGTGTATAAATACCACATTTTCTTTATGTATTCATCCACCGATGGATATACAGACCACTTCCAAGATCTAGCTCTTGTAAATTATGCTGCTATAAACAAGGATATGCCTGTAATTTTTCTTTAACTCTTTTGGGAAGATACCTAAAAGAAATTAGCTGGGTTAAATACAATTTCTAGTTTTAGTTTTTTAAGGAATCTGCATACTGATTTCCATAGTGGTTGTATTAGTTTATATTTCCACCAACAATAACGAAATGTCCTTTTCCCCACACCCTTGCCAGCATTTGTTACTGGTTGACTTCCTGAGGATAGCCATTCTTTCTGAAGGAAGATGGAATCTCAGAGTTGTTGTAATTTGCATATCTCTAGTGGCCAGTGATATTGAACATTTAAAAAAAAATATTTCATTGTACTTCTGCTGAGGAGTGTTTGTTCATTTCAGATGCCCATGTTTGATTAGGTCTTAAAATTGGGGGAAGGTCTAATGTTTTTGAGTTCTTTATATATTCTCGATATTAGTTCTTTGTCTGAAGAGTAGCTGGCAGGATTTTTTATCCATTCTGTAGGTTGTCTTTTTCATTCTGTTGGTTGTTTCCTTTGCTATGTGAAGCTTTTAAATTTGATATGACCCCCATTTACTGATTCTTGGTATTTCTTAGCAGCTGGAGCTCTGTTAAAGTTCTTGCCTACACCTATATCTTCAAGTTACCTATTTTATCTACCAGCAGATTGTTTCTGTTTTAATATTTAGATAGTCAATCCATTTTGATTTTAGTTTATTAAATCGTGAGAGGTATGGGTCTAGGTTCAACCTTCTACATGTGGATAGCCACTTTTCCCAGCACTATTTGTTAAAGAAACTGTCTTTTTCCTCCAGCAGAAGTTTTTGGCCCCTGTGTCAAAGGCCAGCATTTGAGTGTTCCTGGAGCTGTTTTTGCATCCTCTCTCCTGCATTCCATAGACCCACAAGTCTATTGTTTGGCCCATACGATACTGTTTTTTGTTTTTTTTCCACTGTAGATTTATCATATGACTTCAAATCTGAGATTATTATGCCTTCTGACTTGCTTTTGTAGGCCTTTTCTGGTTCTTTATGAATTTTAGGGTTGCTTTTCTCTCATTCTGTGAGGAATGCTGTTGATATTTTGATTGAGATTGCTCTGAATCTGTATAACTGTTTTGGAAGTATGGCCATTTTTACTATATTGGTTCTACCTGTCCAAGAATGGAATATCTTTCCATTTCCTGGTGTCCTCTTTGATCTCCTTTTAAAGAGTACTGTAGTTTTTATTGTAGAGGTCTTTGACTTCTTTGGTTAGCTTAATTCCTAAGTATTTATTTTTCTTGATGCTATGGTATTGTTTTGAGGGCTTCTTTCTCAGTGAGTTTATTATCGGTGGGCAGGAACACTATTGATTTTTGTGTGTTGACTTCATATGCCATTGTTATACCAAATTTGGTTACTAATTCTAGGAGTCTTATGGTAGGATTTTTTTTTTTTTAGACAAGGTTTTACTAGGTAGTGCAGGCCTTGCACTCATATATGGAGCCCAGGCTGGCCTCGAACTTCCTGTGATCCTCCCGCCTCAGCCTGCCGAGTGCTGGGATTATAGGCATGTGCTCTACACCTGGCTATGTAGAGGATCTTGTCATCTGCAAGTGATGATAGTTTAACTTCCTCCTTTCCTGTACACATCCTTTTCTTTCTTTCCTTTGTCTAATTGCTCTGGCTAATGTTTCGAGAACTGAACAGGAGTGGCGATAGCAGACATCCTTGTCTTTTTCCTGATTTTAGAGGGAAAGCTTTTAGCTTTTCCACATTTAATATGGAATATTGGCAGTAGATTTGTCATAAATGGTTTTTATCAGATTGAGATAAGGCTCATGCCTATATTGTTGAGGGATTTTATCATGAAAGAATGTTAGATTTTCCGTGATGCTATTGTGAAAGGTATTGTTTCCCTGATTTCTTTCTCAGTGAGTTTATCATTAGTGCACAGGAACAGTATTAATTTTTATTTGTTGATTTTTGTATCCCCCTATGTTACCAGTTGGTTATTAATTTTGTCTTCGCTTCTGTTTATATGTTGAATTACATTTATTGATTTGCATATGTTGAGCCATCTCTGTATCCCTGGAATAGATCCTACTTGGTCACGATATATACTCTTTTCAATGATTTATTGCATTGTTTGTTATCTCATTGAGGATTTTAAAAAACATTGGCTTATTGTTCTCTTTTTTGGTTGAGTCCTTTTCTGGTTTTGGAATCAGAGTAATGCTCATTTACAGGAATACCTTTGGGAGTACTCCTTCCCTATTAATTTCATTAAAAATTTGAGAAGTATTGTGCTGTGACTGGGCGGGCAGAGAATGATGGGAGGATGGAGAAATACAGATAAGAATCCAAATATAAACAGCTGAGGTCAGATGGAACCCTCTCTCTTAATGGGAGGAAAAGGAACTGCTCAACCACAGCAGCATTTATTTATACATTGGTTGGTTGATGTCACCTGATCCCCCCCCCCCCATCGACCTGCCTGCCTGAGAGCCTAAGGGCTTAGTCTGGAGTGAAGCAGCTCCCCTGGGGCGCTCTTTGTCCTCTGGCAGGCCTTCCTCCAGTCCCACACCCCTCTGACCAGTCTCCAGCCTTAGCTGCTCCAAGCTGTATTGGTATGGATTGTCTTTAAAGTTTTTGTAGAATTTGGCATCGAGTCCATCATCATCAGGACTTTTTTAGTTTGTAGTTTTTAAAATTCTTTAATTTCATTGTCTGATATTGGATCATTTAGAATTTATGTATTTTCTTGGTTCAGCTTTGGTAATTTCATATGTATCTAAGAATCTATACATTTTCTCTGAATTCTTTGTTTTATTTTATTCTGTTTTGGTACCGGGAATCAAGCTCAGGGTCTCCTGCTTGCCAGGCAGGTGCTGAGCTACACCCCTGGCCCCTTTTCATTTTATTAGTGTGGGTTCTCAAAGTGATCTGGGTTTTGGCAGAATCAGTTGTGATTTAGCCTTTTTCATTTCTAACTTCATTGATTTAGATCTTCCAGTTTTTTTTTTTTTTTAAGATTGCCTAGTGGTTTGCCCATATTGTTTATTCTTTTGAAGGACCACTCTAATTCACTGATTCTTTGTATTTTGGGGGCAGGGGTGGGAGTCTCAATTTCAATTAATTTTTGCTCAGATTTTTGTAGTTTTCTTTCGTATACCAGCTTTGGATTTAGATTGGTCTTATTTTCTAGGACTTTGAGGTCCATCATTAGTGTTTGTTTGTTTCATTGAGCTCACTCTTTTTCTGATGTGGGCTTTCACAGCTATAAACTTCCCTCTTAGGAATGCTTTCATGGTGTCTCATAGGTTCCAGTATATTGTGTTGTTGTTAGCACTTGGTTTTAGGAATGGTGTCATTTCTTCCTTGATTCCTTCTGTGACTCATTAATTACTCAAGAGGATATTACTTTTCATGTATTTACATATTGCTGTGTTTTTTCCCCATTGATTTCTAGTTTCTTTGCACTATAATCTGATAAAATGCATGGTATTATTTCAGTTCTTTTGCATTTACTTAGGCATGCTTTATGGGCTATTGTGGTCTATTTTAGAGAATGTTCCATGTGCTGCTGAGAAGAATGCATATTCTGTTGTTGGATGGAACACTATAGATACTAAATCCATTTGCTTAAAGGTTTGGTTCAACCATGATTTTCTTTGTTGATCTTTTTTTGTTTAGTTGATCTGTGTATTTGTCACAATGGGATCCTCTATACCTATGTTCATGTTTATCTGGTTTTGTGTGTTCATTAGTGTTTCTTTTATGTAGCTGGGTATACCGGTGTTTGGTACCTACATGTTTATAATTGTTAGCTCTTTCTGTTGACTTGCTTTCTTACCTATTATGTTGTGACCTTTGTTTCTTGTGATCAGTTTTGGTGTGAAATTCACTGTGATGGCTTGTGTTTAGCTGTCCCTTGAAAGCCTCATACTGTGTCATAAGTGAGACTTACTCAGAGGTGGCCAAATCTAGAGTGTATGATTGATTCATGGTGTAATGCTGGGATTAAGGGTGTATAATTACTAAATCAATCCATTGATTGCTTGGCATTGCCTTGATCCTACTAGCCTAGATAGAGTATGAAAGGGGCAGAAAGAAGCTGCTAAGGTCTTTTGCTTGTTTTGTTACCTTCTGTCTGCCATGAACTGTTTACCTCTTCAGTGCCTGTCTGCCATGCCACTTTACCTTGGAGCCAGCTGGTTATGGACTGAAACCTCCACAAGTTGTGAGCTAAATAAACCTTTTTCCCTTTAACTGTGGCTGTTGGGTATTTGGTTTTAGCATAGAGAAAAGTAGCTAACACATCTATTTTTTTGTGAAATTAGGCTATTCTTTTTTTTTTCTGGGTTTCTATTGTTTTCTGTCCTTTAACTTTTAATTTGTAAATTTCTTTTTGAAATTAATGTGTTACTTATAACTGCATATTGTTGAGTTTGTTTTTTGTTGTATTCTACCAATCCATGTCTTTTAATTGGGAAATTGAGACCATTCACATTGAAAGTTTTTAAAAAGCCAGTCTTTTTAAAAATTCTTTTTTTAAACTTTTTATTTTTTATTAGTAGATATTTGTCACATGTATTGATCACATTCATTGTAGGGAATTTGTACATGTACATCATATATCTTGATTCTTCTTTTTTTCCCCCCATTTCCCTCACCTCCCTTCAACCAGTCTTTCCCTCCCAGTTTACAAAAGTTTTGTTGCCATTTTCTTCCATTTTCTTCTTTTCCTTTACTTCTCTTCCACTTCTCCCTTCTTTCCCTTTCCTTTTGAACATGTTTTTCCCACTTCTCAGTATTTATCCTCCATTATGTTCCTTGTTTACTATTTGGGTTTCTCACACAAGAAAAACAATGCAGTATTTAAACTTGTGTGTCTGATTTATTTCACTTAAGATTATGGTCTCAAGGTGCCTCCATTTTCCTACAGATGACTCAAGTTTATTCTTCTTTATGGCACAGTGATACTCAATTTTATGTAAATACTACATTTTCTTTATCCATTCATCTGTTGATGGGTATTTGGGCTGTTTCTAAGATTTAGCTATTATAAATTATGTTGCTACAAACATGGGTAAGCATATATCACAGTGCTATGATGCTTTTAACTCTTTTGGGAAGATACCTAAAAAGAGAACGGCTGGGACAAATAGAACCTCTAGATTTAGTTTTTTGAGGAATCTCCATACTAGTTCTACAGTAGTTCTACCAATTTACACTTCCATCTGCAGTGGAGGAGGTTTTTTTCCCCACAGCCTCACCAGCATTTGTTATTGATTGATTTCTTGATGAAAGCCGTTTTTGTGGAGTGAGATGGAATCTCATTGTTGTTTTAATTTGGATTTCTTGAATGACCAATGATGTTGAAAAATTTTAAATATATTTACTTGGTGTTTGTACTTCATCTGAGAGATATTTAGTCATTTCAGATGCCCATTTTTGGATTGGGTCTTTAAATTTGGGCGATCTAATTTTTTTTTTTTAGTTCATTATATAGTCTAGATGTTTGAGAAGTAATTAATAACAATTTTTTTTCTGTCCTGTGGGTTTTCTTTTCATTCTGTTGTTGGTTAATTTGATTTGATCCAAGTTGTTGATACTTTATAATATTTCCTGTGGGATCAAGGTTCTGTTTTACATAGATCTATGTCTTCAAGAGTTGTACCTATGCTATCTTTAAGCACATTGTTTCTGTTTTTTATATTTAAATCTTTGCTCCATTTTGATTTTAGTTTAGTGCATGGTAAGAATTATGGGTCTCGGTTCAGTCTTTGGCATGTGGAAAGCCAGTTTTCCCAGCACTATTTATTATTTTTTTCAATTTTTTTCTTTTAAAAGGAATAAAACAAAACAAAATAATAAGGAAAAATATTGGATTTCAAAAACAAGACAGAAGGAAATCCCCCATAGTTGCTATATTGCATATTGTTATCCTCTAAATAGATGCTCAGACTACCAGCCTTAGGCCTGCAAAGTCAGTCAAACAAATACAGGCATTTTTTTTCTTTTTACTTTAGTTGCTATCATCCCAGCTCATGTTCCTCCAAATCAACTGGCTGCTTACGGGAGTGGGAGTGCTCTTCTTGTCTTCAAGCCTGTGAGCTGTCTGGCTTGCAGGAGAGTGAAGGTTAGCTACTTGGTTCTCCTCCTGGCCCACGACTGTCTCTGGTGCACAGGAAGGCATGGGTTAGCTTCTTGGTTCACCTCCTGGCTCATGGGAGGGTATGACTTGGCCTCTTGGTTCTCCTCCCAGCCCACGTGGCTATCCGCTAGGCACCATTTATTAAAGATGCCTTCTTCCATTGGAGGTGTTTGGCCCCTTTGTTGAAGATATGTAGCTGAGTGTGCTTGAGGTTGTTTCTTGTTATTTTTTTAGCCAGTGCCATGCTATTTATTTGATAGCTTTGTAGTATAACTTCAAATCATGGATGTTATGTCCCCTGCCTTGCCCTTGTTTCTCAGAAATGCTTTTGCTACACTAGATCTCTTCAGGTCTGCATGAATTTTAAGATTGTTTTTCATGGTTCTGGTATTTTGGTATTGGTATTTTGATTTGTATTGCTTTGAATTTGTATAACAGTTTTGGAAATATGGCCATTTTCACTATATTCATTCTGCCTATCCCAGAAAAGTGGCTGTTTTTCCATTTTTTTTTGGCATCATCTTTCCTTTTTCAGAGCACTGTAGATTTCTTTTGCTGTAATTGCCATTAATTTCCAGTTTCATTGCAGTATGGTCAGATAATATGCATGGGATAATTTAAATTCTTTGTATTTACTTAAGCATGTTCTGTGAGCTAGTATGTGGTTTACATTGGAGAAGGTACAGTATGCTTCTGAGAAGAATGTATATTCTGTTATTGTTGAATGGAACATTACTCAGTCCATTTGTTTTAAAGTTTGGTTTGGTTCTGATACTTTCTAAAATTTCTTTCTTTTTTTCAGTACTAGGAATTGAACTCAGGACCTTGTGCTTGCCAGGCAGGTGCTTATGCTGTTACACTATATCCCCAGCCAGCTCTGATATTTCTTTGTTGACTTTTTTGTTTTCTTTTTATCTAGTAGATCTGTCAGTTTGTGACAGCAGGGTATGAAGGTCTTCTCATTACAATTGTATTGGTGCTCATCTGATTTTTTGTATCTTTAGTGTTAGCTTTATATAGTTAGGTGCACTGGTATTTGGTACATGTATATTTGATTATTATCTCTTTCTCTTAGATTGTTTACTTTACAATGATGTAATGACTTCTTTGTCTCTCTTAATCAGGTTCCATTCGGAATTCACTTTCTCTACAAATAGAAGAGCTACTCTTGCTTTTTTCTAGGTTCCTCTTGCATGGAGTATTATTTCCCAGCCTTTGACTTTTAACTTATGAATTTCTTTTTGAGTTAAGTCTGTTTCTTATATGCAGTATATTTTTGGACCTTGTTTTTGATCCATTCTGCCAGTCTGTATCTTGATTGTTGAATTGAGACTATTAACATTGATAGTTATAACTGATATGTACTGACTTATTCTTGTCATATTATTTGCCTGTTGTTGATTCCATTTCTTTCCTTTTTGTCTAATTGTTAGCCTTTCCTGTGAATTCATTCTATTGAAATTCTTGGACTTATTGTCTTCATTGTATTTTTCTAGAATATTCTAGAGAACTTTTTGGAGTGCTGGTGCTGATGTGGTGGTTATGAATTTCTTCAGGTGTTCTTTATCATGATAATATTTCTCCATCAGTTTTAAAAAATAATTTTATAGGAGCACATTAATCTTGTTTGGAGGTTGTTTTCTTTTAGATTTTGAAATACTTCCCTCCAAGTTTTTCTTGATTTCAGGCATTGAGTTGAGTTGTGATTCTGATTGGTTTTCTCCTACAGTGATTTGTTTCTCTTATCTAACAGCTTTTAGTTTTCTGTTCTTGTAGAAAATTTCTGGAACCTTGACTTTTATATGCCTTGGTGTAATTTTTTCTGATCATGACTTTTTGGAGTTCTTTGTGCTTCACTTACCTGCATCTCAAATTCTTTTTTCCATATTTCAAAAGTGTTCTGCTATTACTTTTTTTCACTTTTTTTATTTTAAAGAGGATAAAATAGAATAAAACCAATCAAATCAAACCACTGTAAGAGATACAGGACTTCAAAACATTATCAAATCAACGGTAGTTACCGTAATGCCTTTTGATGTCTTCAAAATAGCTGCAGATAACTTCAGACATAGTAAAAATCTAACAAAACAGAATAGAGTAGAAACAATAAAAACAAAACAATGAATGTAATAAAGGACTTCAAACAAACCTATAGTAAATTCAAAATTGCTACCATGATATATCTTATTGTTTTTGAAGTAGCTGCTTCTGCCATTGGATTTGACCTAAACCAAAGAAAATAAAACCCTATCCAGCAAAACAATGGAAATATCATAGGACTTCCAAAACAAAACCATAGAGAATCAACAATGGCTGCAACCCTCAGAAGGAGATCCCCCCTAGATGCCACACTGTGTACTGCTATCCTCTGAACCCATAATCAGACCACCCTAGGCCAGAAATGTTAGTGAAACACCAAAGCACCACAGGCATCCAATTGTATTTCACCTCGATAGCTATCATCGCAGCCTGTGTTTCTCCAGATAAGCCAGTTGCTTATGGTGGCAGGGGGGAGGGGATTGATACAGTCTGCACCTCTGAAGGGGTTGGGGGCTGTTCCAGTCTTGTGGGGGCCCACACGTGGCACTGGTTCCAAGACTGGGCTTGCTTGCTGGTGTGTCCTTGTTCTCTCTACCCCTGGTCCATGAGTGGCGCTGGCTCAGGAGGAGAGGCTGGGGTCTGGCTGTTTCAGTCCAGTGGGGGCCTGCGCATGGTGCTGGTTCTAGCAGTCAACTTTTAACACAGCAGTGATATAATTTGTTTTTTATTACTTTCACTCTAAAAGTAGGAGCCTTAACCTCCTGAGGATGACTTGTCACTTTTCCTGGATACTGGTGAACCAATTTAAGGGTTTTGTTTTGTTTTGTTTCTCTCTCTACCCCTGGTCTGTGAATGGCGCTGGTTCCCAAGCTAGGCTTGCTTACTGGTGTGGCTTTGATCTTTACCCTCAGTCCGTGAATGGCGCTGACTCATGGGGAGAGACTGGGGTCTGTCTGTTCCAGTCCAGCGGTGGCCCACATATGGCGCTGGTTCCCAGCCTGGGCTTGCTTGCTGGTATGGCTTTGTTCTTTCTACCCCCAGTCCATGAATGGCCTCTGCTATTACTTCTGTGAAGAGGATTTTTATGCCCTTTGCACTGTCTTCTGATTGTTCTTTGATTCCAATTAATCTTGTATTAGTGTTCTTTGCATTATCTGGTACCTGTTTAATTGATTTTTCATGGTCCCTTGCTATCTGAAAGGGGTCTTTCATTTGATGATCACCAACTACAATCCCATCTTACATAGTTATGTGCTTCCATATTTGGTGCATACATATTTATGATTGTTTTCTCTCCCTCTTGAAGTTTTCCCCTAGAAAGTATGTAGTGATCTTCTTTGTCTCTTTTGATCATTCTTGGTTTGAAGTTCACATTATCTGCAAACAGAATAGCTTTCCCTGCTTTTTTCTAGGTTCCTGTTGCATGGAAGATTGTTTTCCATCCTTTAACTTTCAGTCTATGACTTTATTTTTGAGTTAAATGTGTTTCTTGTGTGCAATGTATTGTTGGATCTTGTTTCTGATCCACTCTATTTTGTTTCTTTTGATGGGTGAATCAAGACAGTTACCTTGATGGTTATAACTGATATGTATTGGCTAATCTTTGTCAAGGTATTTTACTGCTGTTGATTCCCTGCTTTTGCCCCTTGTTTAGTTACTTGGGCTATCTGGTTGTTTTTTTCTGTTGTTATTCTTGGAATTGTGGTCATTTTTTATCTCTGTCTAGAATATCTCTTAGCTCTTTGTAGGGTTGGTTTGGTGGTCATAAATTTCTTCAGTTGCTCTTTGTAATGGAAATATATTATTTCTCCATTAAGTTGTTTGTTTGTTTCTTTGTTTGGTACCAGGGATCAAACTCATGACCTCAGTCTTGCTAGGTAGGCACTTAGGCTGCTGAGCTAAATCCCCAGCCCTCTTCATTAATTTTGAAAGATAGCTGTTCAGAGCACATCAGCCTGGTTTCGAAGGTGTTTTCTTTCAGTGCTTGAAATACTTTAAACTCTTCTTGACTTGAAAATTTGTGTTGAGAAGTCTGTCATGATTATGATGGACTTTCTTTTATAGGTGATCTGTTTCTTTCTCTAACAACTTTTAATATTCCATTCATTTGATGAATTTCTGGAATGTTTATTATATGTCTTGGTATAATTTTTTTTTGCTCTTGGCTATTTGGAGTTCTGCATGTTTCATTTGTATGGCAAATTCTTTACCCATGGTTAGGAAGTTTTTTGCTGTTATTTCTATGAAGTTTTTTTTTTTTTTAAAATGGCATTAGTGCTTCCTCCAGCTTTCTCATTGATCTGAATCAGTCTTATGATATTTGTCTTTGCTTTGTCTTGTAGCTGTTGAATTGATTTTTCATATAGTCTCTTGCTATTTTTAAGATAATTTTTCTTTTCATGATCATTAGTTACAATTCTGTCTTCAAGATCTGAAATTCTGTCCTCTCCTTCAATCTGTTGCATATACTTTTAATAGTGTTTTAGTCTCTTGGATTTCTGTTTGGATCTGTTTCTTTCCTGTATTGGGTATTTTTTGATTCCATCATTTTTCTAAGCTCATTTATTCTTTTATCTGTGTCTTCTCTATCTTTGATACTAAGTTTCATTTCCTTTTGTACTTGAGAGACTATTTTCTCTGTAGCTCTTTTCACTTGTTTTTTCACTTATATTGCTATCATTTCAGAAAGTTCCATTTTTGACTTCCAGTTTTGTCTATCTCATTGAGTTCTGGGCTTGTTTTGTGTGGGCTGGAGGTCTAAGCTTGCATTTTGCTTCTGCATCTTGTCATTTTCTATCTTCTCTTTTTTATTTTGTCTTTTATGTTGATGTTTGCTGATTCTTAAGATATGTAGCTTTATCACTAGTATCGAGGCTTCCCTAAGAGATGTCTATTCTTTACGAATGTCCTTTGGATGTAGGTGGTTATTTATAGCTATCCCAAGAACCTACCTTCCCAGTTTGTAAAGGATGAAAAATTACTACTTGACCCAGGTCCCAATCCTTTGGTACTGGACTGTGGTGATGATTATGACCCCATATAATCATGGTGTTGTCATATAGGGGAGAAAGACTTTATAACATGTATGACATCCTGGCTAAAGTAGTACAGTTAGTATTAATAGTAGTTTCAAGTATAGCTTAACTTCTAAGCTATGGTAACTTCTTTTTATTTATTTTTATTTTTATTTTTTTTTTGTCTTTTTGAGACAGGGTCTTGCTATGCAGTTCAGGCTGGCCTTGAGCTCACTTTGTAGCCCAGGCTGGTCTTGAACTCGCAACAGTCCTCCTGCCTCAGCCTCCTGAGTGCTGTGATTACAGGCGTGAGCTGCTATGCCCGGCTGCTCTGGTAAATTCTAAACTATGGTAACTTCTAACTGTGGTAACCATTAACCTGCTGCCTTTGTCCAGGAGAACAAACTCTAAGGTTAGATAACAAAATCAAACATGTACCATGCACTTACATGCAGTGACTTTCCTCTGCAGTGATTCTACCCTTCTGCAGGGTTTGGGGAAGTTAGATGAGTAGGGGACAGGATAAAGTGATGAATGAGGTCAGATACAGTATAGTTAAGGCTGGCAGTCGAAGGATAATCAGCTGAGTTTTGGGAAACTGGAGGACACAGGAGAGAAAGAATGAAATAGAATGTGAAGGAGTAATCAGAAAGAGCAGAGACAGTGATTACGCACTTGAAAGTTTAGATTCAAGAAGTAGTGGAGAAAAAAGAGAAAGAGGATCAATAGAAGAAAATGAAAAAGGTAAGCAATCTAAATGTTGAAAAGAGGAAGAAAAAGAGAACAAAAAAGAAAAAAACAAGAAAGAAAAAGATCAGAGAAAGAGAGGAGAAAAAAATCTCAAATACAAAAATAAGCACAGAATACAAAACAAATTGACACCCAACCAGGCAGGAAATGAATAGACAATCAAACAAACAAGGGAGAATAAAAGTAGTAAAATGCTCCTGGTGTTTGCAGTTCTGTGATAGTGTCTGTTAGATCCCAGAAGTGTCCTGGGCATGGAGCTGATCTTAGCCTCTGGATGGTGGGCGCTGGGACTGGTCTTCTGTTGCTGTTCTCCAGATTCCGACTGCTGGCTCCTTGCTGCTGCTTCAGGCTTTCATGTTTCTGGTCTCACTGATTACTTTGCCCTCCAAAGGCATGTGTGTGCCCATGTGCCTGGGGCCCCCTGTTGTCCTCGGTCTTGGAGTTCCCATAGGTTCACCCGCCACAGGCATGTATTCTTACACTCTTCTCGCAGGCCCTGCAGTCCCACGGTCAGTGGGGGAGGTGCATAGCATGGGCTCACACTCTTCTGGCAGGTCTTGCAGACCTGGGGTGATGGAGAAAGGACAGAGCGTGGACTCAGAATCTTCTTGCAGGTACCACCATCCAAGAGCAATGGCTTCTTTGTGTTTTTGAACAAGTGGTTTCTTTCAAGGATCTACAATTTTGAAGTCTAGCAATTCTCTGTTTTCTCTGCCCAGCCTTAAGACCTTTGGGTTTTTGAGGTGTCCTGCCTCCCTTTCCATAGGCTGCTCTCTTTACCCAGTATGTGGTAGTGTCTAAGCTGAGACATGTTCCTCCTCATCCCAGTAGATAAGGAAGGCAGTCAGACCCTAGATCTGTGCCAGATGCAAGCAACAGGGAGAGTGCTTGAATACTCAGTGCCTACACTTTCAAACCCAGAGCACCTCAAGCCACTCCTGTTCTTTTGCCATAGGAATGCCGATCCCGTGTCCTTCTTGACCTCAGCTCAAATGCCTGAGGGAACTCTTTGCAGCCTGCTCCCTGTTTATGACTGCTTCCTGTGGCTGCTTCACCCAGTCACTGTGGGAGGGTAGCTCTGGGAACCATGAAGTGAAGCCGTCCTGCAGCTGTTCTGAGTCCCAGATTCAAGCGCTGAGCCCTTTCCTGGGATGGCACCCAACCCACTCTCTCGTTTTAGGGTGGGCACCAGGACCGGGATCCATATCCACCTGTGGCTTATGTAAGGACTTCTATTAGAGCAAGACCTTGTTCTGCCCCTGCATATCACAGCTACCACTGGTCCAGTCCACTGCTGCTGCTTCCTGGAGCACCTGGGGTACAGCTTGCTTCAGCAGAGGCAGGCTGGGGAGGAAGTCCAGACTGTTTGATTCACTTCTCTGCATTGTGGCCGGTCTCCTCAACTCCTCTGTACTGTGGTTCTTAATGTTCCTGTCATTTTCTTCCGGATTCCAGGCATCTGCAGATCTCTGTCTCTTTTTTCTTTCCGAAGTCATTTCTCAGTGTCTGGATTCCAAATCTAAGAGAGGTGAATTGTTTCTGCTCATTACTCTACTGTTTTGAAAAGCCTTCTGAGAAGTTTCACTAGAGTTTTAATGATAATAATAACCCACGCAGGCATACATTTGAAGGACAGTACATGGTACTTTTGTACACAGACTATATGCCTTGGCCTATGGCTTCATTCTGGGGTTTGCTAGTGTGGCTAGTGTGGCTTGCTGAGGATGTGGCTTTGACTTATCACTGCCAGATCTTCCAGTGTAAGGGGGATTGCCTGGGATGTGCTTTCATCATCTTATTTTTGTTATACTTTGGCAGTTGGATTCCAGTTTCTCTCTCACTCTTCCCCTTCCCTCCCCTTCTCTCCCCTCTTCCTCCTCTCCTCTCCTTTCCTCTTTCTTCTCTCTCCTTCCCTCCCTCCCTCCCTCCCTCCCTCCCTCCTTCCCTCCCTCTCTCCCTCTCTCTAGCCTCTCTTTCCTCTTCTGTATAATGTATATGCAGTGAAATCTCAGATTAAAAGCATAGAACGTTTCAGTCATTCCTGAGAATCCCCCCATGCCTCTTCCCAATCTTCTCTTTCCTCACCCTCTTACTAGGCAGTCACTGTTCTGATTTCTATTACCATAGATTATTTTGTGTATTCATGAACTTGATGTAATTTAAATCATATAGTATTTGGCTTATTGTGTTCAGTGTGGTATTTTTGAACTTCATGTTGTTTTGCATTTGTAGCTTTTTCCTTTTTATGGGTAGAATTTGTCCATTGTTTGAATATATATCATTCCATATTCACTTCGCTGCCTTTTTAAAAAAAATTTAGGGCCGGGGATACAGCTCAATGGCACAAGTGCCTGCCTGGCAAGCACAAGATCATGAGTTCAATCCCCAGTACCAAAAAAACAAAAACAAAAACAAAAAAACACCAAACTAGACTATTGTGCTTGCCAGGCAGGTACTTATGCCACTGAGCTAAACCCTTGGCTCTCTACCCTGTTATTAACAGCTTCCTTCATCAGTTAGTGTACCAATATTGATACATGAATGTCTTAATTTAGATTTTCCTAGTTTTCACCTGTTACCTTTTTCTGTCTATGTTCCCATTCAGGACACCACATTGCACTTGATTATTGTGTCTCCACAAGACTCCTCTTAGTTGTGACAGTTTCTTAGACTCTTCTCTCTCTCTCTCTCTGTCTCTTTTGAGAGGGGGAGTGTTTAGATTTCAACCCAGGGACTGCACATTAAGTTATATAGCCAGCTTATTTTTATTTATTTATTTAGACTGTCTCACTGAGTTGCTGAGATGCCTAGGCTGGGGTCAAACTTTTGATCCTCCCAGAGTACAAGGCTTGCTTTTTGTTTTTTGGGTTTTTTTTTTTTTAGCTTTGCATTTTTAAGGAGTGCTCATCAGGCATTTTGTGGATCTACTGCAGTTGGGATTGTCTTATTTTTTTTTTTCCCTCATGATTAGAATGGAGTGACTATGAGCTTGTGGAGGAAGACCACAGTGGTAAAGTGCTGCTTTTGTTACTCTTTATGGAGGGTACAGATATGGCCGCAACGTCGCCAGTGTCTCCTCTTGCCTGGCTGCAGTCATATTTGTCCATTTTTTTTCCCTGCAGAGTTACTTCTCCCCACTTTCCAGATGGTATTCCTTGGAAGAAAGTCTTTTCTGCACCCTGCAATTCAGGAGTAGGGAATTGAGAATGAAGCAGCTCCATAAGTATCTTGAAAACCTCTTGCATGGATTTATATTTACCTGTAAAGGACCTGAGAGTTTTGTGGAGTGATTGTGCCATTTTCACACTGGCAGTGTCTGAGAGTCCAGCTGCTCCTTATCCTTAGCAGCAATGGTATTTCCAACTCTTAACGTTTAGCCAGTTGATGTGAAGTTGAGTGGCATTTTACTATGGTTGTGATTTGCTCTCATGATGATTGGTAATGTGATTATTGAGCACATTATTATATGCCTGTTGTATGCTTTTTGGGGGAGAGGGATATGAAATAGCTGTCCAAGTCTTTGCCCATATTTTAAAATCAGGTCTTTATTACTGAAGTGAGGTATTATTTGTGTAGTGTGGATGCAGGTTATTTGTTCAGTCCGTGACTTGAAATAATCACAGTAGCACAAATTGTCTGCGTTAGAGTTTGTGTGTGAATCCACTTGCCAGTCAAAGCTGACATATTAGCTACTTGATGCTTGGTTTTAACACTGAAAATTATTGGTGCTAATCTTTTGTACTTGCAAAGAGGTTTGATTTTCATAATCATAGTTCTTAAATTGAAAGACAAGTGAGGGCTCTAATTCACATCAAGTAAACACCGGTTTCATGGTTGACTTCTGTCAGTTCTTTATTATTTGAAATATCATTATTACTTGTATCTTTGGAAAAAAGTACACAGAAGGTTGATATATGCTTATTTAGCACCTAAAGTGTTTTGAACTGAAAAACAAAAAAAGACCCGTCTGTATTTTCAGTTGTGTACTGTGATTTATGGGTAATTAATGACCGAGTTTCTTGATTTTTTTTTCTGTGTTTTACTTTTACCCCAGAGTCCTCCATTTGTGTGCTTAACCATTACTGACCCACTAAAATTTGGGAAGATAAGATTGGCTGAAGGAAGAAAGAGCCAGGGCTTAGTATAATATATGGCTAAAAGCATAAAAGAAAAAAAGATAAAAGAAGGAATAAATATAGAAAGGAACTTAAGATTACTGAGAAGTGAGTCAGTAGAATTCCTACCCATGATTTAAAAAATTCTGAAATACAAAAAAGCATTTATAAAAACATGATTTAAACTTTAAAAAAAAACTATGCTATTGGAAGAGAATGTCATTTTGTTTCTTTGCATTTTTTAAAAATTGAGGTAAAGCCACCTCTGTGTTTAGCTCAGCCTTTTCCTAACTGGCCATCTGCTTTCCGTTTCAGGTAAACCTCTTCGTGTTACTCTCTGTGGTTTGCGTCCTCCTGAATCTCGCAGGATTCATCCTGGGCTGCCAGGGGGCGCAGTTTGTATCCAGTGTGCCCAGGTGTGACCTGGTAAGTGGTTCTGAGCAGCACTGTAGGCTGGCAGGCCCTGTCCTGTCCACTTGCCTGCTGTAACTTGTAACATGTAGCATCAAGCAACTGTCCTTAAAGTGCAACCAGGTGTTGCTAAAAGAAAGCAGAAAAATAAAACACACCTGCCTGCTGATTATTTTACTTGATTATCAATAATTATAATTATTGTTTTATAGTATTATTTTATTATATAAAAATAACAGTAATTATTATTTTTGTCAAAGCATTGATCATCCCAGAGCCGCAGAAAAGTGGTATGTGGATTGGGTCTCCTCAGCCAGTTTCTGTGTCCCCTCATCAAAAGAGGGAAAATGGGTTTTACCCGAATACAGGGCCACAGTCCTTTTTCTGAAAGCCTTGGAGGCCAGGAGTATGTGAGCATTTAGAGATTTTCCAATTTGGGGGTATGAATATCATGTGTGCACCATTTGTTATCATGTAGCCCACCAGTGGGTGGCATCTGGGACAGGAGGCTGTCATCCAGGTTTTTGATTTTCAGAGCTTTTTGAATTTCAGAAGTATAAATGTTGTGGTGTTGTAGCCGTTCTGACTTTCACAAAATATTTTAGTTGTAAAATACACGTAATATGAAATTGACCACCTTAACCATTTTAAGTGTACAGATCAGTAGTATTATGTACATCATTGTGCAAATCTCCAGATCTCCTGTCATCTTGCAAGACTGAAATTCTCTACACATTAAACAACAACTCCCACCTGTCCTGGTCCCCCATCTCCCAGTCCCTGGCAACCACCATTCGACTCTGCTGGTTTTGTGAGTTTGAATACTCTGAATACCTCGTGTCCGTGGAATCATGCAGTGTTTTGTGAGTGACTTGTTTCATTTAGTATAATACAGGTCTCTCCACATGGTAGTCTGTATCAGAGCTCTCTTCCTTGGAAGGATGAATAATAGCCCATTGTGTGCAAGTATGACACATTATGTTTATCTGTTTATTACCGGACGGCCCTGGATCATTTCCACTTTTGTCTATTGTGTGTAATGCTGCGGTAATCATGGGTGTACAGACGTCTCTCCTAGGCCCTGCTCTCAACTCTTTTGAGTATATCATCCAGGAGTGAAGTGCTGACCACCTCTGAATGTTTTAAACGACTTCTCAGTAACGAATATCTTCCTGTAGCACAAAACAAAAGGAACAAACTCTTGAGGAGTTGTAGTACATCACATCTACGTGACCACACACTCTCGTCCTGTAGAAACCAGGGGAACACAAGCCAAGAAGGCCACAGCATTTCTAGGAAAACTGCGATCGGGCTCTTGCAGTGACTCCTATGAAATTCCCAACCCCTCAGGGCCTCACCAGAACTCTGTTGTTCTTTCTTACAGTTCTTTACAAAATAGTAAAATTTTGTCACTCCATTGCTTCATAACCCTAAGTTAGAGAATCCCATAACTTTTCTGGTTTTTAATTATGAATTGCCCTCAGCCTCAGCCCTTGCTCACACTCCTCCTGATTGAGTCATACCCACAAGTTCTTTTCCAGGGTCTGCTCCCACCTGCCCCAGGGGTCTCACTATATTGCCCAGGATGGTCTTCAACTTCTGGGCTCCAGTGATCCTTCTTTCTCAGCCTCCACAGTGCTAGAACTGTAGGTTTGTGCCACTGTGCCTAACTCTGCCTTACTTGCTTATTTGTAACAATGGTGTCTCTTTCCCCAACCCAAGAATTCTCTTCACCTCACTTTCCCATTCCTCCAAATACTACGTCTTCGAAAGTCCTGTTCACGCAAGGCATGGTGACGCACACCTGTAGTCCCAGCACTCTGGGAGGCTGAGAAAGGAGATCTGTGAGTTCATCCCCAGCCTGGGTAACTCAGCAACTTAGCAAGACCCTGGCTCAGCATTTAAAAAAAATTTTTTTAAAGGGCCAGGAATGTAGTTCATTATAAAGGCTCTGAGTTCAATCCTCAGTGCTGGGAAAAAAAAAGTGCCATTCAAACACTACCTCAGGAAATAGCCAGTGATCCTCAGAGAAGGTAATATTCTACCTGTGTATCCCCTTCTGTTTTTGGGCTAAAAAGTCTCATAAAGATAATTTACTGGGCAGTCATCTGCCTAGTATGTAGTTCCCTTTTATCTTGAATGTTTCCAGTAACCCCACACCTGCTCCTTTACAGACAGGCAGTCCCCGGAGAAAACATTTTGACAAATTTTGGTTTTCCAATTACTAATTATGTAATTGAATGCAATGAATTTACATCCTAGTGAGTGGAAAGCCCAAAACACAACCAGGAGATGAAAGAGTAGAGAAAGATTTTATGACCTGTAGCAAGAAAGTAGAGCCCTGGGCTTATTTCCAAACCAGTGCCCTTCCTGAGGAATTGAAGCTTGGAGTTTTTATTCAGAAAGCCTATACACGCTCATCTAGGAGAGCGCTTTACAGATGGACACACTTTCTGAGCATACCCAGCTTGAGGTGTGTATTTCTGAACATGCTTAATGTAAGGTCATAGTCTGGAAAGAGGCAGCACATCTCTGGGCATTCTCCATTCAAGGCCATAGAGCACATATTGGGAAGATTAAGATGGTAGACACCTTCTGGGCATGCTCAGTTCAGTACTGTAATGAGTTTTTCTGTAGGTGCCTAAAAGACTGACAGTGGGGCGGTAACTTTGGCTGCTTCTTGGCAAGTTTCCCCAAAAGCCTTAAGTAAAACAAAAAAAAGAAAAGAGAATTCTGAGTGTGTATTAGTGTGGGAGTTTACCAGAAGGGGTGCGCCTCTGTGGCCAACAATGACTTAACAGATGAGGTGGGACAAAGAGGAGAAACAAAGACTGGAAGTGAACTGTTAATAGGTTTTAATAGTTCAGCAGAATGGTAGTATGTGCCAGAATTTCCGTCCTTTTTAAGACTGAATTATGTTCTTTTGGAGGTATATGATTCATTTTATTTATCTGCTCATCTGTTGCACATTTCGATTGGTTCTAAATGAATATCACTGCTCCTGCATCTTGCTGTGATGACTGTTGGGAAGAATGCTTTTGTGTACTCGGGTCCCATGTTGTGTGAATACCGCAGCCAGCTGTATGGTGTTTGAGACCTGCTTTTTCACCTGACTGAGCACCTGGCATCACGAGTGGATTTGTACATAGTTGGGAATGGTGGTACATTCCCGTGGTCCCAGCATTCTGGGAGGTTGAGGTATGAGGCCAAGAGTTCGAGTCCAGTCTGGACTACTTAGCAATGTTGTCCTCTCCACTCCTATCCTGCCAAAAAAGACAAGACACATAGACAGACAGACACACATATAGATCAGAAGGCCGTTGGTTCAGTTTCTAGTCTTGGGTTAGGGAGAGAATGGATTTATACAGGCAGGGACTACTTTGTAAGGTGACACCTTACATTACCCAAGGGAAGTAGAGGCCTCAGGCAAGGTCTTTAGGTTTGCACAGTCATGCTGAAACAGTGAGTTTGGCCCTGGTAGGGAGGAGAGCAGAGGGGAGGCTGACACTTCATCTCCATTAGTGCTGATTGGTACTGTTAAATACTGTTGTTAGTGTTAACGTAGAACTGCTCAGTAGACTTTAAAAGAGGAAGCCCTTCGGGAGACATAGCTGCCAGCTGAGCTTACCCTGCAAGGAATTTTATGGATTGTGGGAGAGGGGCTGGAGAAAGCCTGCCTGATGGTCACAGTCATTTTCCCTGAGAGGTGAGAGGCCAGCACGCTCTCAGTAGGAAGCTGTGTCTTCGGGAGCCTGAGACAGTAGCAGAAAGACTGACGTGGACAGACTCGGGCCTTTGTGTGGGGCATGGATCTAGGCATGGGAACATGGGCGGTGTGACTCTCCATGGAGAAACCGGGAGAAGAAGGGACCCCTGGGGGATGAATCGATGGAGACCATGGAGGTAATTCCAGTTGACATGCCTTGTAGCAGACAGACTTTTATATAAAAATCTGATATAATAATGCTTCTCTTTCAATGTGGTTTCAGGACAAAAGAATCAGAGATGTTGTGGAATCCATGGAGCTCTAGGAGAGGCAATGCTAACTGACACAGGCAGAAGAATGAGAACAGTGATTTTTGTGGGAAAGTTTGGGCAGAGATCGATGGGAAAGGGCCATGAGGAAATTTCCCTGGAGATGATAATGTCTTCTATGTTGATAAGGGTTTGGGTTACATAGGTGAATGCATTGCTCAGAATTCCTAAAATGGTACACTTAGATTTTTTTGGGGGTACATGTAACTTTTACCTCAAATGAAAAAAATACCAACATTAGAATGTTTTTCAACTCAGATTATGAGGGACCATCTTTTCTCTTGTTTCAGAAAACAACCTAGTAATTTACTACTAGAGATTAAGAGTTTAATTTCAGGGCCAGACTTGGTGGCACCATTTATAATCCCAGCGCTCAGGAGGCTGAGGCAGGAGGATTGCTGCAGCCTAAACTGCATTGTGATACCCTCTCTCAAAAAGACAAAAAAAAAGAATCCCCCCGGGGGGGGGGTTAGCAATGTGAATATTCAGTTATTCTTAACACCAGAAGAATGTTGCAGCTGGTGAAGTCAGAGCTGCCTGATTAATTTGACAATTAAGGAAATAGCTAAAGCCTTTCCTTTGAGTCAAAGCAGAGGAGCCAACTTCAGCAGCTCAGGTGCAGAATGACTAAGAATGAACCCTCCTTTGTGGGCCTTATTTGCCCTGTTTGGGTGGTATATGTTTTCACAGTATGATTCAAGAAAAACTTGAAAAGTAAGGAAAAATTTACAGAGCATTTCACTGAAAATGCAGACAGGTGCTCCCCAATTACCACTTCACACAAAGCAGCTCCCGTCAGTCTATGGCTGCTTTATAGACGTGCGCAGTGCAGGCCGGTGGGAGGGCTGTTTCTCCACTCTCTTGGAGTTAGGTGGGGCCATGTGATTTGCTTGGATAATGAAATTATGAACTGAAGTGATGAATGTTACTCCCAATAGGAAGCTTTAAGCTAGAGTTGCCAGATTTAATGTGTAAAATTATAGCACAAATAAATTTGTGTTTGAGATAAAATTGCCATTTTTATGTATAAACATATCTTGTGCAATGTTTGAGAAATAGTTACATTTTAAAAAATTAAATGTCACTTCTTTTTTTTTTTTTTGGTACTGGGGATTGAACTCATGACCTCATATTTGCCAAGTGGGCACTTACACCGGTGAGCTAAATCCCGGGCCCTAAATGTCACTTCTTAAATTCAAATTTCACTGGGCATCCTGCCAGCACGCCTACTGCACGTCCCTCCCCTCTCTGTAGCGTGCCAGGCAGGCCTGGCTGCGGAGATGGTGATTGTCTGAGTCCTCGTGGGAGTGTGGTGAGCAGGAGCCCTGCTGACCTGCAGTGCAGCTGTATCGTGTAGTAAATGACTGCAGTTTGGTTTCTCACCTCAGCACACCGGAGCCTGTTCTGACTGATAGAGTCATTGCCTGCCATGAATCCCTGCCCTGTCGCTTCTGTACGGTGGCTGCTCTCTGCCGCAGCAAGGGTTCTTTTCCTTAATCATTAAATCACTGTTCTGCCTCTTTTCCCTAAGGTGGACTTAGGTGAAGGCAAGATTTGCTTCTGTTGTGAAGAATTTCAACCTGCCAAATGTACAGACAAAGAAAATGCCTTGAAACTCTTTCCGGTTCAGCCTTGTAGTGCTGTTCACCTTCTCCTTAAGGTATGTTGGACAGAGTCCAGCCCCTACAAAAATGCACCATGGAAGCCCCAGAGAAGGCACAGTTACCTGAAGTATTCCTGTCATCACTGCCTTTGAATTAAGCTCCTGCAACCAGGTGTGAGTGACCCTTTGTTAATGACCCTGAGGCAGGATTGAGTGCACAACCAACCAGATTACTGTGTGTGTGTGTGTGTGTGTTATGCATAATTGTGCATGGACAGCTTTCTTTTGTTGAGGGACTCTTAAACTAGTAGAAATTGGAAGGCCCCTAACTACTGCACAGGTATCTAAGTGTATACATGTAACGTGTGTCGGCATATATGCACACACAAGTAACACGTAGCTTTTAGCAAAGCCTTGAAATTACCTGCTTGCTTGTGGTTGTGCTGATGTTCAGTCGTTAGTGAGAGCGGGTAGCCCGGACTCACTGAATGCTGCCGTTCTGTGACACACGGACTTGGGAGAGAGGTTGGCCAGAAAATACTAGAGAAACTCAAGAACTTTTATCTCTTAATTGGTGATAACTATAATGAGCAACAGAAATTTAAAAACAAATTATTCTAGTGGAAAGACAAAGCTAACCTTTATTAGGGAATTGAATAAAAATTGTGTCCCTAATTTCAAAGGCATTAGCCGAGTGAGTGACAAAATCAGTTGGTGAGCTCTGATACATGATCTCTTGGACTGCTTGTCATTAATGGCTTTCTTTGTTTTGGGTTTATTTTCTGTGGGGAAGAAGAATCTCTAAGCAGAGAGAGAGTTGTATTCATAGCTGCCAGCTCTGGGTTACATAGGTTGTAAAAATGCCCTGCTTTCCTTGGCTTCTGCATATTTGGTGCCTGAGTCACCCCAACTTTCTGAGGCAGGCCTCAGGTTGGGGAAAGCCCCGTGGAGGAGCCAGGACCGTAGCCATAGCGGCTTTTGGCATTGCCTTGTTGCTATTCTGAGGAGTGTTTGGAGGAGAGAGGGCCTGTTTATACTCCGCTGGCCCAGCCCCTGCTGCGCCCTCGGTGGGTACTTGGGGCCACATTTCCAGATGCTCCTGAAAGAGAAATCATTCGAAATCATTTGAAAATTTATTCATTCGACAAATTACGCACTGTGCTGCACTCATGTGGAGGCTGGAGATAAGCAGTTTCAGAAGAGAGCCTGGCTCTCCTGGAAGGAAGTTTTCTAGACAGTATCCATACAATTGCAAAAAGCAATATAGTCATCCCTTAGTATCCACGGGGACAGTCTCCAAACCCTGAGGATCCCTGCAATCTGGGATGCCCGTGTCCTTTATATAACATGGTGTGTATTTGCATATAACCTGGATGCTTTAAACCTTCTTGAGATTAGTTACAATACCTGATGTAAGTATTTACATTTTTGGCTGGTGGAATGTGCAGATGTGTAACTCCCTGATGCAGAGGACAGACTGTTGTAATGCCAGGTCTCTCTAGGGCAGAGATCTTCTCAGATACGTTTTTAAAGTTAAGAAGTTCACATTCTTGCATGAGGATTGTAGTAACAGCCAGTGTATCAAGCGTCTGAATCCTTTGTGCCCTTTTTCTTGTGAGACACGTCTCAGGGGGACAAGGTCGTTCTTTAAGCGTGTTCTTATGTTTCACTCTGGTCACCTGCCCTGAAGCACTCTGCAGCGTCATTATTTCTGTGTTCCAGAAAGTCCTCTTTGCCCTGTGTGCCTTGAATGCCCTGACCACCACTGTCTGCCTGGTGGCTGCCGCCCTTCGCTACCTCCAGATATTCGCCACCCGCAGGTCTTGCATCGTAAGTCTAGGCAAGGGGGCACTGGGACGCGTCCTGCTGGGTGGTGGCAGAGCCAGCTGCGGGCCCCTGTGTGTAATGCTGTGCTCTTCTCCCCATCCGGTGGCAGTGAAGGCTGCTGACTAACCAAAGTGCTGTTCCATCAGGATGAATCCCAGATCTCTGTGGAAGAAGTGGGGGACCATGGACACATCCCAGACCCGGATGACTTCATACCCCCTGTCCCTCCCCCTTCCTACTTCGCCACATTTTACTCATGCACGCCTCGGATGAGCCGCAGGTATTGCCCCTAAATTCCCTCTGGCTCTCTGGGGTGCTGTGAGTTTTTAAGGCCGAGGGGTGTACATGACTCAAGCCTGAGCCCTGACTTTCCTCCTGAATCTGAAGGAGTTGTTGTTTTTTTCAGGGTTTTCAATTCTCTCTGTCCCTTTCTGTGCCTCTGGTTGTCTCTGTTTCTCTCTTCTGTCTAATAAACCAGGTGAATCCAAAGAAAAGTCAAAACTTGACCTAAAGATAAACTGTTTCAAGGTCAGCTAGCTCCCTAGGGAAAACTGACACCCAGGGAGATAAGGGCTGTAATTTGACATGATGGAGAGTCACAGCTGTCCTGACAGTGCTCCCAGTGAGACCAAATCGATGCTTTATTATTAACACTATCGGCAAATCCCGACAACCTTGAAATTCTTCCCAGCTGTTAAGGAAAGATTAAAAATAAATTGCAGTTCTCTGATTTAGGAAAAAAAAAAAGATATCGCACTTATATTCCCTTTCAAATTCCAGTTCAAAATTTGGCTGTTTCTCAAATCTCAGGAATTATTTGTACAATGAAATGTTACATGCATTTGTCTGATGGCTAGTGACTTTTAGAATTGAACCTCTCTAAAGAACGACTTCATTTATTCATTCGACAAACATGCAATTAGTCCTTGGCTGCTTACTCATTGCTGGGTCACTAAAATTTTAAATGTATTCGAGCTGCTCCCTGTCCTCCAAAGAAGGAGCTTACAGTCTGGGTTATTAAAATAAATGTAGGAAGGATAGGAGTGCTATTCAGAAGTGATTGGGGGTATACTAGCCTAGAATAGTGAGTTGGTCTGCCAGTCAGGGGCAGTTTCCTGAAAGAAGTAACCTTAATCTGAATTTAAAGGATATTCAAACTTACAATTTATAAGTCCTAAAAGAAAATCTCTAAATTCCATCAACAGACTAGCATCTTCTGCTTGATATTCTGAGGCATCTTATTTTTGTCTCATTGCTAAGAAAAAATACTTGACACCCAAAGTTAAAGGAGAAAGGTTTATTTAGCTCACAGTTTGTAGGGGTTTCTGTCCGTATCATCTGGCTCCAAGATCAGGGAGTGTGGCAGACATACATTGCAGAGCGGAGCAGTTTATGGCAGACTGAAGATAGCAAAGCAAGCAGGGAATAAGATAAGCCTCTTTCTGTCCCTTATACTGTATCCAGGCTACTGGGATTAGGGCAGTGCCAAGCCAGTCAGTGGACTGATTTAGTAATCAGCATTGCACCATGAATCAGTCACATACTCTAGATTTGGCCACCTCTGAAAAAGCCCCATCTATGACTGCATGAGGCTTTGGGGGGACATCTAGACACAAGCCATAACACAAGGCCAGACATTTATGTTTTTATTTATTTATTTATTTTTGTAGTACCAGGAATTAAATGCAGGACCTTGGCATTGAGCACCCTTCCATCTTCACCCTTTTTGTTTTTTGAGACAGGGTCTCACTAACATTTTAAGTTTCCCAGGCTGCATTCAAACTTGTGATTCTCCTGTCTCAACCTCCAGGGATGCTACACACATTTATATTTTTGAATCTCTGTAGTATGTGTAAAGTTTTCAAATAAATTTATTGCTAGGCGTGGAGTTGGAAAAACATTTTCTAATGCTCATGGCAGCTCTGTGTGTGCCCGTGAAACAAGTCTCACTGAGGCACTGTCTGTGTTCCTGTGTCCGAACCTCTGCCCATCTGACCAGAAGGGCTTCAGCTGGGTGGACAGCGGCCTGACAGGGACGGAGGTACCACTGCCTCACTCTGTTGAGGGTGGATTGCTGGCACTCTGAAGTCATGGATAGTGTGACTTCCTCGTGTTTTAGGGGCTGAGCCAAGAAGAGCTGTGGAAGAGCTGTGCATTCTGCGCCACCCCAGGACGCGTCTGCTAAACTGTAGCCGGGTCTCAGGTTGTGATGAGGGCCGTGCAGGTGACTGCTGTTCTGTGGTTGGGAGGCAGCTGTCCTCAGTCCTGGCTCCCCGAGATTGTGGGCAAGCACTCGGTTGACCTCTGAAGAGGCAGTGAGCAGATTCAGTTTCCTGTGGTGACAGAAAGGGAAAGTGACTCATGTGGTGCAGGAAGGAGTTGCCCACATGTCCTGTCATCTCCCCACCTTGCTCTCTCCTCTCCCCTTCCTCTTTTCTGGTCCACCATAGCCACGCTTGTCAGTGTGGGTATCTCCACCCATCGTGGACCTATTTACAACCTCAGGTTTGTTCCTCGGAGCCCCTGGTCAAATCGAGGTTGGGAGAAGACAAACTTCTCACCAGGGACTTCAGAACTTTCCAGAAGAAGGAGGAGGTTTCTAGCAAAATACCCTGTGAGAAAGAAAACACCGCCATCTAAATTATATGCCTGGAATCCCAGCTCCTGCCTCCAGTGCTTCATTTTTGGAAATTCTGCAAATATCAAAGGGCAGCCCACTTTTCTCTTTAAAATGACTGAACACATATTTAGATACTCTGTCGAAGTTACTTTTAAATTTGACTCACTTTGCTAGTTGCTCAGCATAAATCAGCTTTATGGACACTCACTCTTTCGCTCTGGGTGTAATTTCTTTGTAGGCCAGCAGGTAAAAATAGGCACGGGTGTTTTTGTGCCTGTTTCCACAGCCAGGTGTGTGGGGCGTGTGCACCATAGAAGCTGTCCATTTTGGGTAAGGCATTAGCCCTCTCAGAGGAGGTCTGTTTGTTTAACTTCTATAAATAACAATCACTTTATGCTTTCTTACCTCCTTGAGAAAGGGTTTCTCAAGTTACTGGCATAAATATATTTCTGACTACTGCCAAGGCTTCGGTCCAAGGCTGAGTTACTTGTTTTGTGAATTGATTTGTAAGCACAGGAAAGGGCTGTGTGTCCAACTCCAGGCTGCCCCACCCTCCCATTTTCACAAACTGAGTTAGGAATCAAAAAGGTAACAGCTCTGCAGTCCTGTCCAGGGACAGGGAGAGAGGAACATGGTTCTCTGGTCAGAGACATCTTCCTTGCAGCATTGTCCCTGTGTTATTCAAGGCCTGTTTGTGGTGTTCGGAATTGCAGCGTGTTTCCTGTGCTGGCTTAAAGCGGCCTGTGCATCTCCAGGATTCTGAGCATGAACCAGAGGTTTCCTGGAGACTGATAAACTTGGGGAGCCCAGGCTGTGGGGTCTCTTCTAGTGTGACCCTGGGTTGGTTTCTTAAGCATTTCCAGCTTCAGTTTCCTCCTTTGCCTGTATTGTCACTTGGCTGCTGGGAGGATTCGTATGAGAGAGTGGACATTAAAACTCTTTCTTTAAAAGTAAAGGCTTAGCCATTATGGTAACAGAGTAACACATAGAGTGAGTGGTTTTTACAAGAACCTTCATTTTCAACTGGAAATTCCAAGATCCAGGTGCTAAGATGGCACCATGTTGCTTTAGAGAGAAAAAGACTGTCTGTGTCCTCCAGTAATGAAGAGCAAAGCAGAGAGAACCCATCCCCACAAGTGCCTTTTGTAGTGCATTAATTCACTCATGAAGGCCCTGACTCCGTGATCTAAACAATTCTGCAGTCTTCACCTCCAGAAAAACTGGGTCTTTTATTTTGGTAATTTATTTTTAGGGTTTAAAAAATATATATATATATATATATATGCATATGCATTCTAGTTGTAAATCCTATGTCCAAGAACTAGGTGGCAAAAAAAATTTTTCCCATTCTGTAGTTTGCATTTTACTCCATTGGTTGTTTCTTTGCTGTGCAGAAGCTTTTTAATTTGATGTGATCACATTTGTTGATTCTTGGTGCTATTTCATGCACTGTTAGGGTTGTATTCAGAAAATCCTACACCTGCGTTTTCAGAGTTTTACTTGTTTTATCTTTCAGTAGATTATTTCTGACTTAACATTTAGATCTTTGATCCACTTTTGGTGAGATACTTGTATTTGGATTCAATCTTTTGTGTGTAGAGAGCCAGTTTTCCAGCACCATTCATCGAAAAGGCTTTCTTTCCTCCAGTATATTTTTGGCTTCTCTGTCAAAGATCAAATAGTTGCATTCTGGCTCCTCTGTTCTGTTTTATTGATCCACATGTCTGTTTTTGTGGCAGTACCTTGCTTTTTAAAAAAATCACTATAGCTTTGTAATACGACTTTAAATCTAGGGTTGTGATAATTCCTACTTTGCTCTTGTTTCTCAGAATTGCTTGCACTATCGTGGGTCTCTTCTGGTTCTACATGAGTTTTTGGGTTGTTTTCCCTAGATCTGTGAGGAATGTTGTTGTTGATATTTTGATTAAGATTGCATTGTCTGTGTATCAGTTTAGAAAGCAGGTCCATTTCACAGTGACCATTCTGCCTAACCAAGAACAGGGGATATTGCTCCATTTTCTGATCTCTTTTTAATTCTCCTTTCTCAAATACTGTACTTTTCATTGTAGAGGTCTTTCACTTCCTTGGTTAGGTTAATTCTTAAGTATTTAATTTTTCTTGATGCTATTATGAGTGATGTTTTCCTGATTTATTTTTCAGTCAGATAATTATTGGTGCACTGGAATACTGTTGATTTTTGTATGTTGTATTCTGCTACATTGCTGAATTTGGCTATTAAATCTAGAAGTATTTTGGTGGAATTTTGGGGTCTTCTATGTTGAAGACCATGTCATCTGTAAGTAACAGTAACTTGACTTCTTTTTTTCCTATTTATATTTCCTTTTTTTTCTCTCTCTTGCCTGACTGCTCAGAGAAATGTTTTGAGCATTATATTGAAGAGGAGTGTTAATAGTGGGCACTCTGATTTTGGAGGGAAAGCTTTCGGTTTTTCCCCATGGAATATGATGATGGCAGGTTTTACATAAGTGTCTTTAATCAGGGTGCTATAAGCTTCTTCTATCTGTATTCAGAGTTTTTATCATGAAAGGATGTTGGATTTTGTCAGACTTTTTCTGTACCTAATGAGATGATTGTGTGATTTTTGTCTTTGTTTCTCTTTAAATTATAGGTTATATTTATTGATTTGCATAACTTGCATTGAACCATCCTTACATTCCCTGGGAAGAGCCTACTTTGTCATGATGTATGATTTTGTTTTTTTGGGTTTTTTTGGCGCCGGGGATCTAACTCATGACCTTGCACTTGCCAGGCAGGTGCTTAAGGCACTGAGCTAAATCCCCAACCTCTGTGTATGACCTTTTTGATGATTTGTTACACTCTGTTTGCCAGTATCATGTTGAGAATTTTTTTTTATTTTAAAAAGCAAAGCAAACAAAAAGGAAAGAAATGATACAGAATTTCAAAAAATAGTAAGAATAGTAAGAAATTAACACCAGTTAATATATTACATATTATTATCTTAGATGTAGTTGCTCAGGTTATAAGATGTGTGTAAGATTCTATCCAAATCCCTGCTGTTGGGTAGAATGCTCTTAGCTATCTTTTAAGTCCATTTGTTTGATGGTTTGGCTCAACTGTTGATATTTCTTTGTTGACTTTTTTGTGTAGCCAATCTATTTGTGATAGTAGGTTCAGTGAGTTCCTGACTTATGAATGAATTCCATTACAGGAGAATTGTTCATTAGTTGGATTCCTTCATAAGCTTAAATCTACCCTAAGCTGACAGAGTGAGTTTTATACAGTACACCTGTGAAAGTCTGCAACTGGAATGTTCCTAAATCAATCAGAGACTTAACTATATTGAGATTCCCCACTGTAATTGTGTTGCTATTTACTGTTCTTTTCTTTTCTTGAGTGTGCTGTTGTTTGGTGTGTATATTTATAATTCTTATTTCTTCCTGCTGAATTGTTCCCATAACCAATATACAGTAAGACCCCAATTTATAAACATTAGATTGAGAACGTTCATGGATAAGAATGGACCTTGCATTATGAACATTTGTAGATGCAAACAAATCACAGAAGTAGCTCACATGTCTGCTGGACGTTATCCCAGTTGTGCTGCTGTGTGCCTGCCCTATGGTGTGGTAGTGTGCAGTAGTGCAGTGCTCAGAGACCGGGATGTCTGGAAGCCAGAGGAAAAGTGCTGGTGATGCGGAGGAGACTGTCAGGAAGTGTAAAGCAGTATACATTATATATTTGTGTCAAAGGTGTGTAAGACTCACTTTGTCAGACTAACGAATGAATTCATTTTAAATGGTTTCCCAGGATGGAACACATTTGTAAGTCTGGGGCTTACTGTACTGTGTACTGTGATCTTCTTTGTCTCTTCCAATCAGTTTTGGCTTGAAGTCCACTTCATCTGCAAATAGGATAGCTACTCTTACTTGTTTCTGGGTTCCTGTTGTGTGAAATATTGATTTCCATCCTTTGACTTTTAGTCTATGAATTTCTCTTTGGGTAAAATGAGTTTCTTATACATATCATATCATCCAACTTCATTTCTTGATCCATTTTGCCAGTCTGTGTCTTTTGACTGGGAAATTGAGACATTTACTTTGAGAGTCGTTATTGAAAGGTATCGATTAATTTCTGTCACTGCCTTATTTTTCTGTTGCCCTTTCTTTCCCTTTCATTTAACTCCTCACCCTGATGTATTCATTCTGTCAGACCTGTTGGCACTCTTAGCTTCATTTTTTCTCTCTAGGTTATTCTTGAGAAGTTTTTGAAGTGCTGGTTTTGGTGGTCATGAATTTCTTTAGGTCCTCTTTATCATGAAAATACCTTCTCCATCAGTTTTGCAAGATAGTTTTGTAGGATAGATCAGGAGATTCTGGGTTGGAAGTTATTTTCTTTTAGGGCTTGAAACACTTCAAGTTTCCTTACTTTTGAGGTTTGTTTTGGGAAATCCACTGTACTTCTAATGGGGTTTCCTTTATAGATGATGCATTGCTTTTCTCTAGCATCGTTTAAAATTCCTTTCTTGTGTTAGGCTTCTGGGATTTTGACAGTGATATGGAGAGGTTCTTTTATGACTGTGACCATTTGGGGTTCTATATGCCTCACTCATCTGTATGTTAAGTTATTTTCCCATATCTGGAAAGCTTTCTTCTATTATTACTGTAAACAAAATTTTTAATGGAATTTGTACTGTTTTCTGATTAATTCCTATTAATCTTAGATGAGTATTATTTGTGTCATCTAGAAGCTGTTGGTTCCATTTTCCATGTTCTCTTGTTATTAAGGTATTTCCCAATAATTAATCACTACAACAGACCACTGTTTTGGTTCTGACAATCTGCCCTCACATTGATTGCTTCTGCGGCCCACACTTTCAATAGAATTTTTAATCTCCTGAATTTGTTTGGTGCTTTTTCATGGACTGTCTTTTTCTATTCTGGATATTCTGGTTTTGTGTTGCCTTGCTTAGCCCTGGTAGCTTTTATTAGTGTCTTCTTTAGACCCACTGTTCATTTTGTTTTTTAGGATCTTTACCTGTTTATAATTATATCTTCTTTGAACTCATCAAGCACCTTATTTTTTTTTTTTTTAATCTCCTCTGTTATCCTTTCAAATAATTGGGCCATGTGGCTGTTCTTTTCCTCCCTGTTAATTCCCCATGGGTTGGCACTGGGGGATTTGAGTTTTTAAAGGTATTTTGTTGCCTTTTCTTCTCATGTTTCTGTTGTGTATTTGTTTGTTATGCTGAGACTTGTGGGTTGATTATAATGGGAGACTTCGTTGCACATATGGAGACCTCTTTAGTTTGTGTGTGCTTTTCAGTAATGCACTCTGGACATGGCTAATTAATGCAGTCTTTGTCTCTGTGCTAGAATCCCCCTCCTTTTGTGTATTCGTGAGGGGAAGTTTCATTGTATTTGGTGAGGTTGGTAAGGGCTGGAGAGAGGGCTTATGGGGTCATGGTCATTAAGGATTACAGACTTACCCTCTAGGGAGCCCATAGGTCCCATGGATTAAAGCAACTGAATTGTTCAATGATCAGGAAAGAGTCTCTGTTAAGGTTCTAGAAGGATCTGGTTTCTGAGAGTCGCTCGGCATTTATAGATCTTAAACAGCTTCAGCTGGATGAGAGAGTTGGCATGAAAGCCATGGCCTACCCTGTGCTAAGGAACAGTATCTCTTTCAGCTTAACTTTGCCAGGAACCCTTCTAGGAGGGCCCTTCATGATGGGGCGTCTCTACAGACTGAATGTTTGGCCAGTTGTGTACCCTGCTGGCGAGTACTCTGAGGTTAGGGGTAAACACATAACTAACTTCCTTTCTTCCCTTTCAGGTCACGCCAGGAATGAAGTCTTATTTATTCAGGAAAGAAGGGGAGAGCATTCTCATTTTTTGTTACAACTATAGAATTCTCATTCTCCTAAATAACAGAATTCTAGAAGTTTTATTGCTATAAGGAAAGAATATCACATCTTTTTACACTTTTTTCCCTCCACCAGTTACGTTTTGGAAATAGACGTAAGGAATAAAGAAATAATTTTAAATCCATCCCTTCCCAAAGCAGTCCTCCACATGTAACTTTCCATCAGTCTTTTTTAGTTTTTTTCTTTTTTTGTATTGGAGCAACTGCTAATCTAATTTTATCATTTTCCAATATTCTATGACCTGAGTACAGGTTTTGGAGTATTTTATAATAATATTTTAAAATTTAGAGGGCTGGGGACATAGCTCAGCAGCACAGTGCCTGCCTGGTCAGCACAAAGTCCTGAGCTCAATTCCCTGTATCAAAAAATAAAATAAAGTAAAATAGGGCCAGAGTTATAGCTCAGTAGCATAAGTGCCTGCCTGGCAAGTGCAAAGTACTGAGTTTGAGTCCTGATACCAATAAATAAATAAATAAATAGATAAATAAAGTTAAATTAAATTTAGAATTTAGTGCTCTTACTATCTCTTCTCTCCTCTTTTCCTCCCTCTCTGTTTCTTCCTCTTTTCCTATCTCTCCCTCTCTTTCCCCATCCCCTCTCTCTTATGTGTGTGTGTGCTGTGTATGTAGTTTTCCATGAACATTGGCAGGGAAAATTGAGGACTTCTGTTTTTTATTCTGCAGTTGAGGTCCCTCACCCAAGGAGCAAACCAGAAAACAAACAAGATAATTGTTATTTAAGCAGCACTTACAAAGCAAAAGCATCTAACTTATTTGGTGTGAAGAAGGCAGTTGGGAAAGTGAGGTCACAGTATTTTTATTGGTAAATCTTAAAAATGTAGCTGGGCGTGGTGGTGTACACCTGTAATCCTAGCACTCAGGAGGCTGAGGCAGGAGGATCACTGTGAGGTTGAAGCCAGTCTGGGTTACATAGCAAGACCATCTCATACCCCCACCAAAAGTAATATTTAGTGACTAAGGAAGCCTAGAGTATCCCCACTTAAAGAGCAGAGGTGGGGATGCAGGAGAAGAGGAAAATGAGGAAAAAGTCAGTAGTAGCAGCCAGCAGGACTGAGAAAAGAGGTTCAGGGGAGAGATTCAAGTCTTGAGCACCACAGCCGCCACGTTCATTAAGTTCCCCGGAGAGTAAACCTGCTTTGCTCTTCTGTACACCCACCACGGTGGGTGAACATGAGACCCTTTAAACATGTCTCTACTGAAATCTTGGGGTTGTTGTAGTTTGCTTTTGGTAGTGGTGGACAGAAGTCCTTTGACCTACTTGGCTGTACTATCAGAGTATCAGCCTTCTTTTCCTTTTCCCCTGGAATTATCCTTCCTAAACCCTTAAAAGAACAACTGTTTCCCAGCGCCCCACATCCTGCACGGCGCCTGGGATGGAGAAGGCACCCCAGTCCTTGTTTGTTGAATGTCCTCCACCCCTTCATATGCTGCTTTGCCTCTGAGCTAGGACATTGTTCACCTTTTGTTTTAAATTAACTCGAATTTTCAATTATTTACTTGACAAATAAGGAGTTTATATCATGATCAGACATTAGGGAAATCTGAGCATGTCCTAATGCAAGCAGTGACTGGGTTTTGCTGCCTTTACTTGTTGGTTTTAAATTGAGGCTGAGGCTGGGTGTGCAGCCCAGGGGCAGAGCACTTTTCTAGCATGTTCAAGGCCCTGGGTTGGATCCCCAGCCCTACAAAAACAAACTTTCTACTTTAAATTGCGGTGAGATTCAGGTAAGACGAAATGAGCCCTTTTGAAATGCACGACTCAGTGCCAGTTAGTAGATTCAGTTTTGTACAAACACTCCCTCTTCGTAGTTCCAAAGCATTTTTGTCATCTCTAAGAAAATGCTATACCCATTAGATAGTCACACCCTGTCCCCTTCCCTGGAGGCCTTGGCAACCACTTAGTCATTGCCAGTGTCTGAGGATTGTGTGCTCATTGACGGGTGAACCTAAGAGGAGTGACAGTGTCACTTTTCACCTGTGGCCCCTTTACTGAGGAGCTGCTGTCTTCCCAGCAGCGAGCAGCGAGCAGCGTAGATTGTTCTCCTTTCCCTGACTGGCGACCGTGGGACCGGGTGAAGGTCTCTCCAGGAACCGCTGCAGGCTGAGGACTGTAGTGCGTAGAACATGCTTCCTGATGCTGAGGTGCTCTTTCTAGGATGGTTGGTCCCGACGTAATTCCACTGCCACATATTTATGGAGCTCGGATCAAAGGAGTGGAAGTGTTCTGTCCTCTGGACCCGCCGCCTCCCTACGAAGCTGTGGTGAGCCAGGTGGATCAGGAGCAGGTACTGTCTAGAGCATCTCTCTCTGGGACCCTAACCACCAGCTGCAAGCATGTGCCCTACACATCACTTTACCGAGCTCACTGGGAGCCCATGAATTGTGAGTTGCACGGCAACAAAATGAACCTTTTCTTTCCTGTGACGCAGGGGTCTTCATTCCAAGTGTCGGAGGTGTCAGAAGCTGCTGCTAGCACCTTGGAGCCAGTTTGTATGCAAGTGACTCAAGGTAATAGACCATATCCCTGCTCATGGTCATGGCTCTGCAGATTAACATGTGGTAGAATAATTGTCTCTCTGGTGTCTTCTTGGGGCTCAGATATTCTTGGAGCAAATGATTCATCTTACATACTTTTTGCCAGGTACAAAAATGCTGGTAAATACTTGCAAATGGGAGATAATATGTGAACAGGAAAGAAAAGATAGATTTAGATTCTTTTATGAATAATCAGACTAGCCTCAGGAACCTGTGAAATAGATTAGGGTTTAATCTGGTCTTCCTGTGTTTCCCAGTCCACAGTTTGCTTTCTCCTGTAAAGGAAAAAAGTGTCATTTATTGCAGAGCAGTTTGCTGTGGGGTTGCACCATATTATCTATAACCCAGGGCCCGGTCATCCTGCTTTAACGCTGAGTGAATTCTCATGTTTAGTCCTGTAGTAATTCCTAGAGTCAGTTTACAGCTATCCCTGTGATTTAAGGATGTCATTGTTATAGCTTTCTCTTTGGGGAGGTTTTAAATGATCTAGAGAATTGTCCACAAGGACAAAACTGCAAATGGTACTAAATAATGGATTAACTTATAGCTATTTTAGATGGAGGTAATTTTTCATTAGTAGCATTTGGAATGAGTTTCTGTCCCCCCCCCCCCTCCTTTTTTTTTTTTTTTTTTTCAATTTTGGTCCTGGGGATTGAAGCCAGAGTCTCATGCATGCTAAACACACACTGTACTGGTGCGTCCCACCCCAGCCCCACCTGCCATCTATTTGAAGGAGAATTGTGAACCAGAGCTGTGTTATCCTAAGTATGTTTGTAATTCTTCCATTTTTATAGACTTTTTCCAAACCACAACTTGGGCTCCCAAATGATCCGATTTTATTGCCCGAGCAGAGGTCATCCAGTCCAGAGTAGTTTTTCAGATTCATTGAGTGGCCACAGCCCAGGGCCCCCTGCCGCCTGTAGCACACAGGGTGACCTGCAGCAAGATCGGTCTGACTACATAGGCAGAAACCCTAAAGTGCGGAGTTTCTCAGTGTTGCCTTAGGGTGCATTTGCTGAGAGATTCTCAGCACCTGTAGAAAAAGCTGATGTTCTGGCATGGCCTCTTGGCTCTCGGGCTTAATGCTTGTTTGTTTGAGGTGTGGCACGGTGCTTTGGCAAGGCAGGTTTCCCCATAGTTCTGGGAAATATAATCCCAGGCCGACAGCCTAAGTAAATGTTATTATCTATATTACCCTTGCCCTGGCAGGTTTGGGCTCACAGGTGTTTCCTGCCAAACATTTGGAAGGCTGCAGTTGGTGAAGTAATTTATGTTTGTCCCATTTAAAATGACTCAGGTGGGGACATTCCTAACACACCTGGAGAAGAAAGCACCTCCATACCAACTCCCAGCTTAAACCCAGCGCATCCCGCTGGAAGCCGGAGAGTGCTCCCACCTCTACGGGCAAGATCCAAGAGTGACCCTGTGCTCCACCATTCCGAGGAAAGAGGTGACGTCCTTCCCTAAGCTCTTTGCAGACCACTGTGCCTGTTTGTCTAAAGGTGCCAGCTAAAAGCAGGTGTCTCTGGCCAGCTGAGGGCCCTGCAGTTTATGTGGTATCTAGAAGGAGATTAAGAAGCCGTGGGAAAAGAAGGTATTGGACATTTCCATTAGGAATGTGTATCTGTTGCTTCTTTTATGGCTGGCAGAATTTTTTGTTTTTTAAATCAGTGTCATCAGAAGCATTTATTGCACATGATATCATGTTAGGTGTGTCAGGAAGAAAATTACGGAAACCTAGTTGTGATTTCTAGTTGCTTACAACCCTGTGGGAATCATGTCAGAGGGGTGCATGTTTTTACCCCCTCCTCTGTAGGTCAGTATTTGCTTTCTACTGTGTGTGTAATCAGTCGAACTATTGGAATCTGACCTTGTTTTAAGAAGTTGAAAGAATTTGAAACACAGTTCATCTCCCTCTCTCTCCATTTAAAGTTTGGCTTGTGTGTAGGTATTATTTGAATAAGTTAAAAATAATAGCAGTTTTTTTCTAAATACATGAATATCTAGACATTTCCAAATATCTCATTGTTGTAGAAAACTGGAAAGAAAAAAAAAAGCAAATGAAATAAAGGAAGAAAATGAAGCTCTCTCTTTTCATCAGTAGGGCGTTCTTTGGGAAACTGCTCCAGGAGGTGCAGTAGTAGAGCAGTTGACTTCTCCTCTTCTAAAACTCTGCAAATGAAACTCTGCTCATCCTCTCACCCTGCTCTCTCTCTGTTCCTGTCCAAGCCTTGCAGCTTCTCCTCTGTCTCTCTGACACTGTGTGTTGATTGCCACAGCTCTGGACTGACGGTGCGGGAGCCCCAGAGAATACTCCTCATGTCTGCAGCACTGGGCGGGGCAGGAAGCCTCATCTCCTGGACTGAGCGTACTCTGTGCAGCCCCCACTGCTGGGCAGCTGGGTGCTGATTCCCAGACTCACCTGCACGGTGGGAGAACTTGAGCTGGGCACCTACCAAATTCCATGGGAACTTCGCTGCTTGCTCTGCTGGGGGAGGTCTTTCTGGAACCCATTCCATATTGCAGTCCTGCAGGGGCTTGGATGACGTGATTGCTCTTTGGATTGTTCCATTGTGGGAGGCCCTGGGTTGCCTTCATGGGAATGAGCATAGATCCAGACTCTGTCCTCACATGATTATCTTTGCCATGCTTCCAGAAGATTCTTGCTCTCTGTAGCATGCAGATGCCAACCTTGGAGGACACGCTGTAACCCCAGTTTAGAGTTCCTCATGCTTACCTTTCTCCAGAGGAGAAGGAGTGTTCGGCTTCTGCGTCTGCTCTCTTAGCCTCGACTCCCTGTCTTCCTTGAATATCTGAATTCTCACTCAGGCCTTCACAGACGGAGGTCACCAGTGGTGAATATCCTGAAGGGTGCCGGCTGGCTGTGGACACATGGAGACCAGGCCCGTGTCCACTTCACCCACTTCACAGCGCAATAGCTTTCTACTGGTCTGTACACCCCTGTTGCTATAGGTAGTCACGGAAATTAGAGCCTTCCGTGGATTTCCCAGGCCTGCTGTTGCCTTCAGCAATGATGTGTAATCTCTCTGAATTTCTCTAATGGTCAGCTGTAGATCTACCTCACAGCCACGGTGTGAGCATCAGTAGTAGAAGTCAGTACAATGCCCTTGAGGATGATTAGGACAAAGGTACAGTGTCCAGTGAACAAGCTCTCTATATTCACTCCACAAGGCTTGTCTCCCTTCACTCCCTTTAAGTGGCTCCTTCATTCCAGAACGTTCTTTCATTCGCCAGCCATGTTTTTTGTTTGTTTTATCCATTCTTGTCTATCTGCCCTGTTCCGTGAAACTCGCTGGTTTGCATTCTAGGTTCTGCTTTTTGTCCTCTGTCTTTGTTTAAGGTTGTGTTTTATGTGACACAGTTAAATGTCTCAGTACCTACCAGATTGAAAGTGCACTCAGGGAGTGGGCTTTTGTCAGACTTTTGAGTTTCTTCCTTTTCCTTCTGTAAGATGAGAAACAAGATGTGCATGACTCTTGGCATTTGTCACATGCTTTCCATGGTGAGTTTTGTGGCGTTTGTTCAAAGGGACTCGGCCAATAGGTTCATGCTGTTTGTCTGCCCACAGCCACCCCAGTGCTCAGCTGTGAAGCTGCGACGCAGACTGAAAGGAGACTGGACCTGGCTGCGGTGACCCTGAGGCGAGGGTTGAGACCCAGAGTGTCACGATGCAGGCCCCGGTCTCTGATAGATTATAGGTCTTACATAGACACCAAGCTGCTGGTGGCCAGGTTCCTGGAGCAGTCCTCCTGCAGGATGACCCCTGACATCCACGAACTTGTGGAGAACATCAAGTCTGTGCTGAAGTCCGATGAGGAGCACATGGAGGAAGCCATCACCAGTGCCAGTTTCCTTGAACAGGTAGTTTTATTAGCAATTGCAAGTCTCATTCTGATAACTGGTTCCCATAGCGACGTGGAACCAGCTTGAATGGTTTCTCTGATTTCCCAGCCAAAGCACAGTAAGTTCATGGTCAGGGAATGGGGGTTAGGAGGCCAGGGAGGGGGACGAAGCCTGAACTTTCCTCTTAGCCTTAGTGATGTTTTCACTGTGGTTTGGCCCAGTTTTCTGCGACGTGGAAGCAGACCCGGAAAGCCACAGGGTCTGGGCAGTTTGGAGCATCCTGCGCCGATTTCCTGAAGGGAAGCTTCTCCGAGGGAGTATGTTTCCGTAGCCCTTTGAGAATGATGGCGTAGGTGAATCTTAATATTGGCAAGATTCCGGGAGCTGTTCACGTTTGCACAGATTGCTTGGCACTATGTATAAATAAGCCAGCAGGACTTAAAGGATTAAACACATTTTCCTTTCCATGGGTTAGAAATAAAGGCGACTGAGTGTGGTGGTGCCCACCTATAAGCCCAGCACTTGGGAGCTGGAGTAGGAGGTTAGTAAGTTTGAGGCCAGCCTAGGCTACACAGTGAGGCCCTACTCATGAAAAAAAGAGTAAAAAAGAAAGAAGGACAATCTTCTAAATAGAAGTGACCCAGGAAAAAGATCCTATTGGAATATCCATAGTCTGTCTGCATTTTAGATTTCTTATCTTTAGCGTGAAGGGTCAGATGGAGTCGTGTCTATTCCTGTAGACACCTGTCTGAATGACTGGGGTTCCTTTCTGCTAAAACCTCTCCACTGTTTTAAATTTGTTACCTTTTAGGTGGTGACTCCATTCCTGTGGGTCAGTAGGGTGGGCACCGTTGGCATCCGTGCCCAGTGGCACATGCCATTACTGGACTTGGTACCTTTGTGCATTCATTGCCCAGCAAGTACTTCAGCTGACTTGCACTGATCTTCAGGGTAACTACCACCTGCAGGATCCTGGGTAAAATTGAAGGCAACTTGAATAAATCCTTTTCTGTTCCCCCTTCCTACCCACTGGGCTTTTCTTACCGAAGCAAAGCCAGAAGCCAGCTTCTCCCCCCGTTCCTATGGGACCCAAGCGAGAGGAGTTGCCTGATTATTTGTAGTCAGAGGTCCTTGAACTACAGCCTCCCTTCTGGTTGGTTTTCTAAAGGAGTGGGCAGTCAGAGGTTTCGGGTCAGTCTCTAGTTACTAATCTGTGTAGGGGGAACCCATACATCCCGGTGACCCCGAACTATTCTAGGGCTCATTTTCTGCATGCACCCTTCTGTCCAGTCTCACTGGTTCAAAACACAGACACAGCATCCAGAGCCCCCTCTCGAAGGCCCCCAAGCTTTGATGAGAAAGAGCTGGGGTCTGCCAGGCTGTGGGGTGGGCCTTTTGGGGAAATAGGTCTGAAGGAAAGTACAGATATTTACAGTTGTATACATACTGTGCTTACAGGTGTTTACTAGATTCTTGTGCTCCAGGCTGATGAAAAGCTCAGGTACTGAAACTGTTTGACAGATTCTGGGCCACTGCTGGCCCTTTCAGCTCTGTACCCAGTGATGGGCATTGTGGTGTCACCACACTCCTCCCAGACAAAGGAAGGCCAAGCACAATGGAAAGGGACCTTTGATAGCTGACTCTACCCCGAGTTGCTCATTTTTACTTTCTTTAGTGACTAGAGTGAGCTTTTAGATCCATTTTGATTTTTTTCCCCAATAGGAAAAAAACCTCTTATCCTAAATTACTGTGTATCATAGTCAGATGTAAGGAATGTTAGAATTTCTTCTTAAGAGACAGGGACAGGACACCAAGACAGATATAGTTAATAGAGAGCAAAACTTAATATCCTCTCTTTTGAGAGATTAACCTTTTGGTGACCTTAAAAGCTTACTGTGGTATAGTGGAGACCCCATCAAAGTGATTTTGCTGTGATGCTAGGTGGTGGTAAGTGACCTGAGTCTTTCCCAAGGTACCAACGAGATGATAGGTCACACAGACCTGGCTCCACAGCTTTCCAAAGTCATAACTGGACCATCTTCCACTCCCTCATCAGTGCCATTGGAAGAAGAATTTCCCACATTTTTGCCATTTTATGTGATGTTATGTGTGTGATATATTCATTGCAAAACAGATCTAGCAGTAGAGCCGTTCTTAAAGCCGTTCCTTTTTTAAACAAACAAACAAACAAACAAACAAACAAAAAAAGTCCAGTTTTTGTTGTTTATTGAGCAGTTATCTGATCTGTCCAAAGCATCACTGGTTTTGGTTGACATTTTATAAACTCATTACCTAATCATGCCAGTAGCTTTCTAGCTTTCGAGTGCATTGGTATCACTGGGTTCTTATTAAGATTTTTAGTGCTCAGTTTACCCCTTTGTTCTCAGAATTGGGGGCAGTGGGAGTTTGGGAGTTCATGCTCCTCAGCAGATCTGTGACCATACCCGCCTCTGCGGGAGTGAGACTCGCTAGCTTAGAGCACAGGGAAACTGGAGAAGAGTAATGAGGAGATCGTTAAATGTGGAGCCAGAAAGTGCAGTTGACAGTAAGTGTGGCCAGACTACAATTGAAACAATAGAAAACTTACAAGTTTTTTTTTTTTTTTTTTTTTTTAGCAATTTTGGAAAAGAAGTAGTACATTAAAAGTATCTCTGGGATTCCAAGTAGGCTCTACCTTGGGAAACCACACTTTTTTCTTTTTAAAGCACTTCAGTCTGGGAGGATCCGGGAGGCAGGTCACAGGCCACCTCAGTGAAGCTTAACCTCTCCCACTGCTCTGCTTTGTCTCCTGAAGGTAATGGCTCCATCGCAGCCCGGCACTTCCCAGACTCCCACGCCACCCTCGAGGAGCCAGCCTGGCCTGCTGCACCTGCACAGCTGCGGGGACCTGAGCACCTTCGCCTCGCCCATGGGGAGGCCCAGGACCAGCAGGCGGCCCCGGCGAGCCGAGGCTGAGCGGCCACACAGCCTCATTGGTGTCATCCGAGAGACTGTCCTGTGAACCAGGGCAGATAGAAGCCACTCCAAGGACAAGGATGCCCCCTTCCCTGCTGTTCACGGGCTGGGAGTTAGGGTCACCCTCTGGGAACCCCTTGAGCATAGGGGTAGTCTGGAGTCCATCTTTTCCCACTCTTTGGCTCTCTTTTGGGTACAGAGGGACTCGAGAGTGAACCAGCAGGGTCTCCCAGGCATCTTTGGTTCTGATGCACTGGGTTGGAGGTGAAGACAGCGAATGAACTCTGTTCCTCCTCAGCATTTTCACGCCATTCCTGAGGGTCACGTGCCTCGGTGTGAACAAAAACCGGGCCAGTGGTTCTGTGCTCACCTCACCCTTCCCATCTCTCCACATCGCCGGGTTCTTTCCCTCAGGGAAGGACAGAGTGCTGGGCTGCTATTTATAGCCACCCCAGGCCTTTCACTGCTCGGCGAGAAAGGAACTGGCAGGAGATGTGATGATTAATCCCCAAGCCTCCTTTTAGGTTACCCTCCAATCGCACTCTTTAGGAAAAGAAGGAAATTTTTTTCAGTGTCAACTTGTAATGAAGGACATTTAGGGAGAGGATTATTGTTGATTCCATGTATTTGTGCTTGCAAAACTAGAACACCTAAGGCAGAATGGAGAATAAAAGTGTTTACTTTGACCTCTGGGCGCCGTGTGTTTCTGTTCAGGTGGCCAGGCCTTACCTGACAGATGGTGCTGCTCGGGTTTCCTGGGCAGGCCACTGCGCCAGCTCCCTCCCCAGAGCTGCAGGCTGTGGGTGGCAGTGCACCCTCTCTGCATTCAGGGAGGTGCCTTTTAGTGGGGGCCATAAACAAATCAGTACAGCAGTCACAGATGGGAGATCAGCAGTGGGAAGGAAGGGGTGGTTAGAGACGGCTTCTTTCAGGACATGACTTTTGCACTGGGACCTGATTTTGAGTGCCAGGGAAGTATTCGAAGGAAGAAGCCACTAGAGGTGACCACAGACAGCCCATGGCAGGGGAAGTTTGGGCAGGAGATTTGCAGGCTGCATTCTCTGACCGGGAGATACCGTGAGTGGAAGAGCTTCTAACAGAATGACAGATTTAACTGTCATTTTCAAAAGATGACCATGCTGCATGGGGAACAGTTTAAGAGCTGGATGAAAAGGTCTCATGGTAAGTGGAATATCAGTTCTCTTTGGTCAGTATCTGTACAGGTGCTGTGCTAAGGGCTCTCATTTCATGCTCTCCATAGCTTAATGTGGTGGGTTCTGTTATTGTCCCATTTTACAGGTGAGGATAATGAGGTCCTGTGACTTCCCCAAAGTCATGCAGAGATGACTTTCACACTCAGGCAGTGCAACTCCAGAAAACTGTGTGCCCCTCAGCTCCCCACTTGGCGGTAGTTAGGATCTCATTAAGCTGGCTAAGAGCCCCTGCTTGGCTCCATGCCAGCCTTGGAGGGAGAGAAATGAGGGAAAGACTGTCTGGAAGTACTGAGCTGGGGTGAAAAGTGAGCTCTTGGAAACATCTAGAAATGGAGAAATGAACATTGTGAATAGGTCAGGCCTGGCCTGCTTCCCTGGAGTCAGTTGTTTGGGGAGAGATTTGTTAAGAGGATTCCCAGAAAGGCAGTTTCTCCATCCCTACCTCTGCCCTCAGGCAGCCACATGATCTTTCTTTTCTAGAAGTCTTTATCGGCAGCATCAGAGCTGCTTCTACGAATGGAGGCGGGGTCAGCGCTCTGAGAACCTCAGCGGTGCACCAGCCTCCACCCTCACTGCAGCCCTTTGGGCTGCCCACCAAGCCACGCAAGGGGTTTGTCTCCTCGCGGCTGCCGTCCCCCACCTGGTTTCTCCAGGTGAGGCTGGGGGCTGCCAGCCCAGCTGCTGCTCCTCCCTCACAGCTGGTGAGAGGGCCATCACACCCGTGCCACCTCATGCCACCCTTTCCCACCACTTTTGCTTCTGCCTTTTCCTAGCTCTGGAATGGGATGGGGTTCCCCCTCCCCTCCAGCTTCAGCTCTTCCCTTCTCTCCCAAGCCCCCCTCACTGGTCACCTACAACTGCGTCTGCGGACCTCACCATGTACCTGGAAGGCTTAGGGCAGTTGGGTGCCATAGGTGTGGGCTGTGTTTGGCTGTGGTCTTGGGAACAGGCAGAGTTGCTATTAGCTGTCCTGGAGACGGGGAAATTGCCAGCAACCACTGCAAGAGGAAACGAGGACCCAACCTGAGAGCATGGCTTAGGTGGACACGAGGAAGTGGGGACCCATCTCAGCTTTCCAGAGCTGACCCAGGAACCTACAGTGTCCCATGTCATCCCAGGACCTGAGGTTTTTAAAATCAGGGAAGGAAGAAAGAAGTCAGTTTTCTGACTTTACCAATATTACCTTCAGGTCCTGGAATGACATGGGACACTGTAGGTTACTGGAGAGGAAGATGGGGTGCCGACGAGTCTCCTGGAGAAGCTTGTCGCACTGGTTTTCTTCAGCTGTTCTCTTCATTGCAGGATCTAGGCTCTGTGCTGTCGACCTAGGAACATGCATGTCACACTGCTAATGTTTAAGTGTTTGTGAGTGCTTCCCTGGCAAACCAGCGGGATACAGCATGTGACTTCTAGGTCCCTTCCAAAGTAAATAAATATAAAATATCATAATGTTCTACACACATCTTCCTCTCCAGTTCTCCATTTATGCTGTAGGCAGTAATCCTCAGGTGGTCCTTCCACACCCAGAACCACGCTGATGTAGTTCACCTGGGGTGTTCCAAGTTGACCATTAGTTAATCCATCACGTAGAGAGCAAAAACTTACAAATTGTACCAAATCGACTTAATAGGAAAATAAAATGGTTGTTTAAAAAGGACATGTAATCTCTCTCTCTTAAAAGACTTAGTTTTAGAGCTGTCTCAGGCACACAGGAAAATTGAGTGGCTGATACTGGGTTTTCATCACATGTGCCCCTGGCCCCTACACATACATTGCTGCCCCAGTATCAATGCCCTCCCCCTCACCGGTGGGGCACATTTGTCACAGTTGCTGAGCCTGCACAGTCCTGTTGTTCTCACCCTAGGGCCATGGTATGGATCCCCTTAAGGTTCATTTTGGTGATGTACATTCTAGGGGTGTGGACAAATGTAGAGTGCTGCGTTCTCATCACTGTAGTATTGCAGAGTAGTCTCATCATCCTACAAGCCATCCCTCCCTCTCAGCCCCTGGAGGTCACTGATCCTTTTATTATCTACTTAAATTTGCCTTGTCCAGAATACCCTAGAGTCATAATCATAGTCGGGAGCTCTTTCACTCACTGATACGCATTGAGGGCTACTCCATGTCCTTTCATAGCTTGGTAATTTATTCAAGTCCTTTTAAAAATGATTTGATTGAGCAGACAGAAAACAACTCTATCCAGTTTTAACTGCTTAAAACTCTTGCCTTTGATTTTGAACTTGGTCGCTGGCCACATGGTTCAGGCTGGGTGCCCACTCCAGCCCGAGTTTCCCACTTTCCTGGGGGCCTGTGCTGTGTGATGGGGCTGGGGACATTGACGAGGGGGCCTGGGAGGCAGTGGGCAGGCAGCCACACTTCCCCTCATACCTGCGTCTCTGTCCCTGTATGCCTGAGCTGAGGCCCCTCTCACAGAGGCCCCAGGTCCTCTGTGGCCTGACTCTCAGTGAGCCCCTCAGGATGAGGAAGAACTGGCAGAGGAGGAGGGAGCTTCTGCCAGTCTCTTACCCTGAGAGAGAGGAATTCTGGAAGCGGAACAAAGGAGTCCATCTCGCCTCCCCCTCGCCACTGGACGGTAGAAGAGAACAATGAAGGGCGGAGGGAAAAGCTCCCAACAGGCCCATCTTTGTGTGTAGGGTGTTTTCCCTGGGGGCTCTGCATGGCAACCCAAGCCTGGGGCCAAAAGACACCCCTTTCTTCCATTTCTGTCCCTGTCCTTCTTTCAACAGGTGTTTGTTGAGTTATGGAACTCCAGGCAGTTGGCCAGCAATGGAGGGAGGAGGGAAATAAAACCCAGAACAAGCAAGTAATAAATATAAAGCTACCATCTTCTTGGCTGCTGCTCCACAACTTCTGGGCCCCTAGGGAGAGAGAGCAGCCCCGAGAGGTAGACAGGAGGCTGCAGGGAGGCCGCTGGGTCTGATGATGAAACAGGTCCCACGGTCCTACGGACCGAGCTCGCGCAGCTGGCAGCTCACCACGTTGGGAGTTCTTTTAAACTATTTGGGACACTTTTCAAAGGCAGTAGGGAGGACTCTATTCAGACAGGGGTGATGGCATTGGGGAGGGAAGTCAGACTCAATACTGAATACAAGAAAAACAATCGAAGCGGTCAAGAGCAGCAGTGGAAAGATACTGGGGCAGGGATGATGCTTAATCGACCAGCTCAATAGGACCCTTGCTGAAGGCAGCTAGGATGTCAGGGTATCAGGGTAGAGAATGAGAAATTTGGGCAGATACCAGAGTTAGGGGGTTTCTTGCTAAACCTTGACTAAGTAGAACCAGCATAGAGTCAGAAAGAGGAATCAGAGGAGCCCGATTCAGATGTAGTCAAGGAGAAAGTCTCTGTCCTCTTTTTCTGAGTGGGAACTCCTGCTACACTGTCCCTGGCCTCAGGCTTGTCACTGTCTCCACAGAATGCTCTTTTGATTCCAACAGCTGGCAGGATCTCTTATGTTTTGCCTGAACAAAGGAGCTAGAGCCAAAATTCAAGATGAATCATTGTTTTTCTCTCACCAGGAGACCGTAGGTCCTGGGTTTGTGGAAGTTTTCCAATGTCTTTGGCTACTGCAGATAGATTCTGGCTCAAAAGGAGTATTTCTTAGGGGTAGCAGCAAGATACGTTAGGTAGGAAAGAATTCCAAGCAAGGGGGTTTGCTGGATTTCTTCCTCTAGTGAGCTTTCCTTCCTGGCTCTACATCTGCATGGAAGAAATGAGCAGGATTTCAGCAGTGTGGTGCATTCAACGTCTGAGGTGTCAGGCACAGAGTTCTGCCTCCTTGTTAACAACCAGCAAGGGAAACTGATTCGCTTATGATCATACAACCCTCGACTGCCAGAATGGCAGTACCTCATTGTATGTCTTCTGCTTCCATCAAAACATTGCTTTCTCTTTCTGGAACGCTGAGCCGTGAAATAGCATAGATAAAAGACACACATCCCAGGAACTCATAAGGACTGAAGCATGAACACCAGGGTTTCACTTAAAAAGAGTTACAACACACACAGTATTTATTGTGAGTACTTCTAGGATTGTCTTACCAAGCCCGAGAAATCTTTACAGCCATCTTCACAATTCCTTACCAGTTCCTAAGACTCCCCTGGCCTTCGGTGGCCTTATCACATGGGCCGCTATCTCTAGTTGAAGAGTAGAGATACTGCACCTCTGCACCTTGCTTAACTTAGAGGAAATGCCTCTAGTGCTTCCCCATTAAATATTAGTTAGAACAAAGATACATATATACCATTATCTTAGAATGGCATTCTTGGTTCCTCTTTTCTTTTTCTTTTTTTCTTTTTGAACTGGGAATTGAGCTCAGATCCTTGCACTTGCCAGGCAAGTGCTTGTGCTGCTGAGCTACATCCCTGGCCCCCTATTTTCTTGAGTATTTTTCATTTTTTAATTCACACAAGAGTATTGACTTTTGTCATAGGCTGCGTCGGCAGCTATGGAGATAATCATGAGATTTTTGTCTCTATTATTATAGACTATGATAGTAATGAATTTCGAATAGTAAACCAATCATAAAATACTCTCATTAATTCATGGTGTTATTTTCATAATATGATGTTGGATTCTGTTTGCTAAGATTTTATTTGGATATTCCACAATGACATTTATCAGTGATACCTATCCCAATATTTTTTATTCTGTTTTGCTTCACAAAGTGCATTAGGAAGTTTTTCTTTTCTGTGCTTTGAAATATTCTATACAGCATTGAGATAGCTGGTCTGTGAAAGTATAGAATTTTTTGTGTTGGTGCTTTTATGGGGGTTAGATCCTTAATAAATTTCTGTATTTCTTTTGTGGAAATTGGTCTGTTTGAATTTTCTAACTCTAGTGGAAAGTCAGTTTGGGTAATTTTTATTTTCCTCAGAAATTTTCATTTTCACCTGGTTTTTAAAATTTATTTGAGTAGAAGTTTATAGTCTGTAATCATTTAGAAAGTGTCTTGTGTTCCAAGTTATTTTCCTCTTACTCTTTTTTGTTCTGAATATTTTCGATTGCTCTTATTTTTCTTGATCAAGTTATCTAATGATGTGTTTAATGTATATACATGTTTTAAACTAGGATTTATTTCTTAATTACATGCACTATTTCTCCGTTGTGTGTTTTGTTAATGTCTGCTTCTCTCTATTATTCTTTTTGTTCTTTCTTTTGGTTTGTTTTTCTGTTTGTGGTATTGAGTTGGAAATCAAATTAACTTTATTTTTGTTTATATTTAGTGCAATGGATTCTCTTGTCATGCTTTGAATTGCATCCATCAAGGCTGATGTATTTTCAGTGTGCTTAGGGATGCCTCTTGGAGAAAAAGAATACAAAATCAGGAATACGGAGTTAGATGTAGGACTTTGGAGGAGGAGACAGTGAAGCTAATTAAGTTTCATATGATGGCTCCTTACTTACACTGGCCCTTAATTATATTATACTGTCTTTGCAAGACTGACCTATGGCTTGAGAATTTGCACCTTAGTTTTTGGTAAGTGGTTGGTATTGTTGAGACAGACAGCATAAGGACAGCCTGATGCCAAAAAGGAAATAGGGAAAAAATGAACAGTAATGGTGTTCACATCTTGTGCCAGGTGCTTTGCAGAACTATGTATTTTATTTGATTTTTCTTATTTCCTCCACTAGAATATAAATTACAGAATACGTTAGGTTGTTTTGTTTTGTTTACTGTCTTTTCCCCAGCGGCTGGCAGTGGGGAGTTAGCACTAAACAGCACAAAATTGACATCCACTGACTGCCTGAAGGCCATCGTCTGATCCCAAACATTTCTATAAAACCACTCAAAGGCCTTCAGATCTGCCATCACTTTTAAATAAATGTGCCTAGATGTCTTTCAGTAGTAAGCTTTCTTGGTGCATGTCAATTTAGAGTCCATGTTAAAGAATTTCCTTTTCACATTATTGGTTGGTTGGTGTCTTTGCTTTGGGGAATGACTTGATTTGTGGTAGAGATCAGAGGGTGAGGCGGTGAGGAACCCGGGTGGGGTTCTGGGAGGAAGGAGGAGGGTTCCCTGGGGCTGGGGCTCGGCAGGGGCTAGGGCTGGCAGCTCTCCCTGGAGCTGCTGGCTGCAGGGCCTGAGGACAGCACCTGGGTCACAGCTCTCCTGCCACAGCCCCTGCACCGCAGCCTCGGCACTGCGCTCCCAGCCGGTGTGTTCTCGAGAGAACTGTGGACCTGTGGGTGTGTAGGCTGTTTCCTCTGGGGTGGGGGGTGCTTCTGGCATCACCCCCACATCCACAGAGACGGTATCTCCGAGCACCATCAAGGCTGTGCTCGGAGCTTCCTGGGCGCTCTGCCTTTCTGGGGCATAATGGAGTCCTGGGTGGCCTGACCAGATGGGAGCCCCAGAATCCAGTTTGAGCCACTGTGCTGGTGACAACATTTTAAAATGTGAGGCAGGGTTGATGGACGCTTAAGACTCTGGGCTCCAACCTGATGTCCCCTCTCTGGCTAATGTATCTATTTATGGAAGTTATTTGAAGATCAAAGCAGAAGAAAGGAGAGGTTACCTTTCTCACCCTGTTCTCATCCGGTTAGAGATAAATAAGCCAAGGATATACCGGGTGACTCTTTATCGCTAAAGATAAATGAAGATAATACAGAGCCGAAGCAGTCCCGGGGTAATGCATCTGGATTCCGCTGGCCCTCAGGCTCAACCCCACCGCGCACGCGTACACACACACACACACACACACACACGCACGCACGCACGCACACACGCACGCACACGGCACCGCAATCTGGAGGGTTAGGAAGCCGATGCCGTTTTCCCCACCGCCCACCAGGTGGCTGTAGAGTATCACACATGAGCCCAGTGATCAGCGGTGTCCAGGAGACATGATGCCCGGTCCCTCCAATAGGGTCCTTCCCAGTATTCCCAGGGGTTCACTGGACAGATGTGGACCGCTCCGAGTAGCCTAAAATGATCCTACCTGATGCGCACAGACCCCTGCACCCCCATGCCAGGTCTAGGCTGGTGCCCCTATGCTCAGCAGCTGACGGGCGGCCCTCGCTCGGGGACTGGCACCTGGCAGTGTAGACTGATGGCGCCATCACCCCAGAAGCCCACATGGGCCCTGTGATCATACTCAGCCTCTTTTGACAAGCTGGGGTGACCGTGCTCCCCATAATCGAACACACCTGTTCCCCACTGCCCGATCCCAGGCAGCGGCTGTTCAGTAACACACGCCCCTGTGGACACACAGCGCAGCCTTCTGTGGTGCTGCCCACGCTGATGTAGTAGGTGCCCATCCCCAAAGGAGCAAGGACTTGAAGTGAACTGCCCAGGATGCCATGGGCTTTGCTGATTTATTGCTTTGTTTTTAATATGCTCATTAACATGATTTTTAATAATGACTGTTCAACAGGAAAAGTCCTGAAAACATCAGTATTGATTCTGGCACCTGAGTAACAGCTGGCCATAGCACCCCCAGGGCTACAGAGAGACACCCCCTGGTGGGGGTGCACCGCCGTCCTGGGGCCAGGCCTGCAGGGCGCTGTGTTCCTCTGCCCAAGGCCGGGGCACTCAGGGGGCCTGCGGCTGGCGCAGCTGTGACCTCGTGGGGGTCCAGAGTTTGCGCCAACAGTGAAGCACAGAGCCTGCCCAGTCCCAGAGGACAGAGCCATCCTGGATGTGGTGCTGGAGGGAGGGAGTTTTCTGTGGCCCTGCGCTGAAGCCAAGTTCGTTTCCTCCCGGCTTGGTGTTGTGAAGAGAAACCTGGGGTGGGACGGACGGACGGACGGACGGATGGACGGATGACTCCCTCAGGACGGAAAGTGCATTCCCCCCGCAGCAGGCTGCAGATCCCTGACATGGATCGTGGGCCCCTCTCCTTGGCGGCTTTGGGCCCTTGGACTAAGTCTCCTTGTGGCCATTGATGTGAGGACTCGGGTGTGACTAGGGTAGAGGGGACAAAGGACATTGTCATGCCACCCCCCACCCGCAACCCCATGGGCTCGTCTTCGTGGGGCCGAGCATCATTCTTCCAGCCTCACAATTCTCTTTGTGGCCTCCGTACCACAAAGATGAAATCCAGGGATGGGGGCAACTCCTCCAGAAGCCCCAGGAAATCGAGGGCACGGAGCAGGTTTTGCAAAGCATTCTGTGGCGAGGCCCTGGTGGGACTCTCCTCACGCCCGTGTTCCTGTCCCTGTGGGGTTTGTCTGTGCGGTGAGGAGCTCACAGCAGACCGGACAGTGCTTGGTGGAACGGCGGGTGCTGGCTGCCCACCTGCTGGGACTGGGCAGCTGAAGGCCCTCCACGGGATGTGGGGTGGCCATGCAGACTATGGGCCAGGGGCTCCGGCTGCCTGCTGGGCCTACACTGCTGTCTTCCGAAGCTCACTGGGACTTCTGCGGCCAATCCTAGCTTAGGATCACACAGGGAAGGAATGGTAGAAAACACTGTCTCCTGGCTTTTCCATTGACTGGGGAAACACCTCTCTTCATGATGTGCTGGGCTTCTACACCTCCACATGGAAAGCTGTCCTCCATCCCATGACCTGGTAAACTCCTACAGCACCTTCAAAACCCTGCAGAGACCTATTCTTCTCAGAGAAAAATTGCCTGATGCTTTGCCTGCAGGACAGTTCTACACCTCACATCATATCATGTATAAGCTTCAAGGTCACATCCGCAATGGTCAGAACACCGAAAAAAGTGGGTCTAAGTAGCTGAGTAACCTGTCAAGGTCCACACAGTGAAAACGAATATCAAAGCTACCCCTGTCTATGGCTCTTCCAATTCTAATCTACAGTGGCTGGAAAATGGAGAAAGACTGGGTCCCTGACCCTAAGAAATTAATGGGCCACCGGAAGAGGCAGTGAAGGTAGAGGAACAGCCTGTGGGATCCCATCGAGGGGTCCCGGTGGCCACAGAGCTGCCTCCCGCCTCCCACCCCTGCAGCGGTGCCTCCGCCTCCAGCCCCAGGAAGGGGTGGGATGCAGCTGCCACCTGTGTCATCTGCGCTCAGCTGTCATGCAGACTGGAGACAGTGGGGGCCCAGGCAGGGCATGCAGAGAGCTCCAGGGTCCGGCCAGCAGGAAAATAAGACGTCCCACTGCTGTCTGTCTGCAGCTGGGGTGGCACAAGGGCCATTAGCCCGTGAGCCTGGAAGTGACAGCCCATGTGTCCAGTCTGTGGCCCCAGGCAAGTCCTACCTCTGCTCCTGATTCCAGTTTCCTTGCGTGGAAGTACAGGACCCGGGTGGGTTGCTAGCGGCTCTTATTAGCTGGACAGGGGCTTTTCTTCCACTGCACCAGCAGAGGGCGGCAAATCCAACTTTTGGTTTCTTGGGGGCGGGTTGCAGAAAGCACACAAGAGGGTTTTGGGATGTGCATGCAGAAAAGCGCCAAAGCGACGGAGAGCCGGCGGGGAGTGTGTGGGTTTGGGCGGAGGCAATCAGGGTGCGACGCTCAGTTACCGCCACCTGCGTCTGTGGCCACCGCTCTGCCAGCAGAGCGCACCTCTAGGCGCTTGGCGGTTCCTTGTGCAGCTCCAAGCGCTACTTCAGGGGTCTCGGTCTCGCTTCTGCTGCAGCTTGGAGCCCTTATCCCTTAGGCACTCACAGATCTTCCTTTGCACCCCACCCCGTAGCCAAAGGCCTCTGCAGAGTTACACCCCACCCCTTTTTATTTTTTAAGACAGGGTATCACTAAGTTACTCAGGCTGGCTTCGACTTTGCAATCCTCCTGCCTCAGCCTCCCCAGGAGCTGGGATCACAGGCAGGTACCGCCCTGCTCTGCTCTCCCTCACTTCTTAGTACCACCCTTTCTGACCAAGCAGGACATGACAGCTTCCCCTTAAGTGCATTATGTGCTTTTGTTTAAATTTTTAAATTGTGGCAAAAGAAGATACACCACAAACTTTACCATTTAACCACTAAAAAGTTAAAATTATACCTAAATAAGTAGAATATAAAAATTTGCACCTTAGCTTGTTTTGATTTTTTCTTTGCGGGAATTGAGCCACGAGCCTCACCCATGCTAGGCAAGCAATCTACCACTAACCTACATCCCTAACCCTGTCTTAGCTATTTTTTAAGGGAACAGGTAAGTGTAAAAGTCATTCACACTGGTGTGCAATCAATTTGCGGGGCTCTTTTAATCATGCAAAACTGGAAACTCTATAGCTGCTAAATAATGACTTCCCACTCATTCCTCCCCACCCACCAGCCTGTGGCAACAACCATTCCGTATTCTCCTCTATGAATCTGAGGACTCAAGGTACCTTAGAAGGCACGGTCCTTACAGTATTTGTGTTTGGTGACTGGCTCATTCACACAGCATAATGTCTTAGCATGCTGTTCCTCTGTGTGGTCACATGTGTCAGGATTTCCTCTCTTTCCAATGCTGAATGAGAAGCTCTTGGATGTTTATATTACCTTTTGCTTATCCATGTATCCACAAATAGACTCGGGTTGTGTTATGTGTGCCGTTATGAATGTGGGTGACATGTACATGTCTGAATTTCTACTTTTTTCTGTTTTATTTTTCTGCATAATACCATGCAATTGCTCACCCTTTACCTTCAGTTAGAGGGAAGAAAAAAAATAACCCTAAAGATCATAACTGTATTGCCTTAAAGGACATTAAGCAACTGATCTAGAAATTTTATTCTAACACTCTCTTTTGTTTTGTTTTGTTTGTTTGTTTTTTTGGTCCTGGGGATTGAACTTATGGTTTCATGCTTGTGACGCAGGTGCTTATGCCACTGAGCTAAATCCCCAGCCCCTAATAAATTTTTAAATGCCTATAAATATTTAGTTCCCAAATGTTCTTTGGACCAACTTTTAGATGAAACCTGTTTAGTCTCAGTTAATAAAGTTTTGGTACACATTCTTTCTATATTTGCACGAGTCATGTTTTTAACTTTAAAAACCATGCACTGACATTCCAGAAGTCTTCTAATGAGGAACATAAGTCTCTTTGTGGGTTGGGATTCAGCACCCCATCACTTATAACGCTGTATAGGTCAGGTTGGGCAGGTTGGTGATCTGGGGTCACCTGAGCTAAGCAGCCCACATGCTCATGTGTCCAGGCCTTTTTGGTTTGGTTCCTGGTTGTGTACTCTGAGGGTTTGGAAACTCTGGGAGGCTTACGTGGACTTGGATCTGCTGGGCCTGGGGGCCATGGCACACCTGCAGTTTTCTTCTGGTACTAGGGCTTGAACCCAGGACCTTTGCACTGAGCTACATTCCCCACCCATCATCCCCATTAAAATTTTTTTTATTTTTGAGATAGGATCTTATTAAGTTGCCACATTACCCAGGCTGGTCTCAAACTTGTGATCTTCCTGCCTCAGCCTCCCAGACTGCTGGGATGTCAGGCACACACCTCCTAGTTTGGCATGACTGTTTTGGTGCCACAGTGGCCAACACTGCCCTGCTCGCTCTATGAGCCATCACATCCCAAAACCCTCTTGTGTGGTGATGCTGACAGTCCTCACAAGAGGCGTGATTCACAGATGCAGGAGCTCAGCAAGGTAAAGCAACTCTGAAGACCTCAGTTTAGGTGAACATTCGAGAAAGAAGACTGCAGCGCATGGCTCTGTGCACATGGGCGGTGGGGTGGGCTTTTTCTCAGGGTCTACAGTTCCAGCCAAGATCAAGCGAAGAGGAAAGAGTGGGTGGCACTGTCTGTGTGGGCGACCTGGTGCCCAGGGTTGACGCATCCCTGGGGCCAGCAGTCTTCCTTGGGGACCCACACTGCAGGCTCTCTGCTGGCAGCTTCTCGCCCTTGCCCTGGTGACAGGAGAGGACAGTTGGGGCTGGTCGTCACTAGAGGAAGTGTAGAATTCAGGAAAGGAGCACTTCAGACTCCTCACCATGGGAGGGGAGAGAAATGTTCCTTACCCAGAAAAACCCTTTGTGCAGGTGGGGCGACCCTGGCTCCCATGGCCCCGGCCGCTGCCTTCCCTGACGTGGCTGAGGCCCTGGGGCCCGTGGAATCATGGTCCCATTGGTGGTGGAGGGACAGACAGGGGACAGATGATACAGGGGGCAGGTGACAGAGGACCAAGGGTGGCCTCCTGGTTTTCTCTGAGGACCAGGGAGGGGGCTGGGGCAGAGTGCTGCTGTGGCCTGTGGGACCCAGCGCCAGCTGAAATGCTGTGCACTTTGGAGGACTGTGGCCTGGGGACCGGAGCTTTAGCTTTAGCCCAAACCCTGCTCCTGTAGGGGCTGCAACAGGGCTGGGTGAACAGGAGGTGGTGGTTTGCGGTTGATGAGGGCTTGAAGGAAAGCATTTAGCAAAGACCGAAGCGTGACCGCCAGTTCATCAGCTGGGGGTGGAACCTGCAGTTCTAGCACAGTTGGAGCCAGAGGAAAAGCACACGCAGGTCTCTGAACCATCTATAAAATGAAGATAATAATCCCAGTGTCCTGCAGGAGTCGGAATTAACCAAGTTACCCCTTGTGCTCCAAAAAGTGCCTTCCACGTCAAAGGCCCGCGAAGGACCAGCTGTCAGTCATTGTGCAAGCGCGCCTCTGTTTCCTCCCTGCCTTACTCCTCCGCAGGTGTCCCGGGCAGAGGCAGGAGGGGTGCTGGGGGCCGAGAGGCAGCCCTGCAGGGTTGGTCATGGTTTGTCCCTAAAGGAAGACGCGGAAGTCCTTGGCTGGAAGTGTGGTGTGGGGGTGTTGACCCTTTCCCAGGTGGAAGGTAAAGAGGCCGTGGTGCTCCATCTGGGGCGTTACTGCTGCCCTGGAGCAGTGGGCAGGGCAGGCAGTTGTTAGGGAGCAGAGCGGAGCCCCCTGCACTTGGCCCCTTCAGTGCTGGGCTCCTCTTTCCAAGGCGCAGCCAGGTTGTGATGTGAACAGGGGACCCTGGACTGGACGCTGGTGCCATCGAGTTTTGGACCCTTCATCTGCCACAGTGGTGAGTCATGATAATGTCTTTATTCTGATTGTTCTTTGCTGTGTTCAGATTTTTTAATGGGTGTGAGAAAGTGTCCATATTTCTTGGTTACCGTGTGATGTTTTGGTACATGTATTCTGCTAAAAGAAAAATTCTGACAAGTGCCAGCAACAGCCAGAAGATAGAGAGGAAGCAAGATGGGGCAGTGTTAGCAACCCTGCTGGTGCTTTCCCACTCGGTACCATTCGCTGGAGCAGCCAGGAAGTTTTATTCCGTGGTCAGCGGAAGGGAAAGGGCCATGTATGCTGTTCAGGCACCTTCCCCCCAGCAGGTGAGGTTTCTGCTGGGTCTGGAGTGTGAGGAGTGTGCTGTGTTCGGTGTGATCAGCAATTCTTGGGTGGGGAAGGTGACTGACAAGCTTCAGGGTGCCACCATTTTCCTTCCCTGATTTGGACATCATTGTATGGGCCATGGCTCTGCCGGGTGTATTTTTATGGTTACAGTGAAGTCACAAAGAGCCAGGGTCATCTGGAGGGTCGACATCATGTGTAGACCGAATCAAACTGGTCCAGAGCCCTGAACTCTTGGGAAAATGGGACACAGAACAGCTGTGCTGGGGAGCTGGGAGCTTGTGATTATCCCCATTCAGGCTTTAACTTGCAAGCAGGTGGCAACATTGGCAGGAAAACCAGCAATCAAGTGATTTTGGAGTCCCACAGATAACAGCAGAAGTTCAGCAGGGGTAAACTATGGGCTGAAAAGAACACAAAGACATTTTACCTTCTTGAGTGTATTTAAAACCTTAACTAAAACTCCATCACTGCTGATCAGCAGGGCCCTGTGTCCTGGTTACATATGAACCCTCGGAACTGTGAAACCGCCTGACCCAGAAACAACAATGGCCGTATTTTATGGACCTCTTACCTCCCCAAACTCCCCAGTGTGGTGTTACCCTGCCCCTTTCATCTGTGGCCCGCATAGATTACAGTGTTCTCCTCCCCTGGTGGTGATGAAAATGCCCTTGGTTTGTCCCTTGCACAATCTCCACCTGCTCTTGAACCCCCATGCTGGAGTTTGGGGAACCTGTCCCAGGGTCTGCTCCTTTTCTGACTGGTCACCATAATAGTTCCACAAACTCTTTTATTTCTCCGGTCCATTGTTCTCAGGAGGTTTGATTTAACACATGGTATAATGTTCAAATCTGGGTAAATGTAATACTTACAATATCTTTGTGATTAAAAACATCATCGCTTCTTTTAGCTATTTATACAGAGTGCATGATCCTGTACCATCATGCCAGATGGTAGATCTGGCCCAGTTGTGCACCCAGACTTATTTTTCACGTCTACCTGCACCCTAGTATTCATTGACAAACCATTACCCATCTCTCTGGTCCTCTTGTTTCCCTAGCATTTCTAAATGACCCTTGTACTCTCAACTTTAGGTTCTATACATAGGTGAGGTCATGTGGTATTTGTCATTGTGTTCCTGGCTTATTTCTGTTAACACAATTCCAGTTCCATCCGTGTTGTAGCAAGTGCCAGGGCTTTGTGGCTGAAAGGTGTTTGTGTACGTGCACCACATTTTTCTGATTAGTCAGTGGACAGGCACTTGGATTCATTCCATTTCTTGGCTGTTGTGAATAGTGCTTTAGTAATCACAGGAGAGCAGACGCTTTTGTAAGAGACCGATTTCCTCAGAATTGAATACATGCCCAGGAGTGGAATTTCAGGGTCATACGTTACTCTATTTTTGGTTTTCTAAGGAATTTCCATACTGTTTCCCATAATGACTGGCTAATTTACATCCTACCAAAAGCATGTAAGGATCCCCTTTTCTCTATAGTACTTATGCTTTGTCTTTTTGATAGTAGTGATTCCAATTAGAGTTGACCCCTCATTGTACTTTTGATTTGCATTTTATCAACTAACAAGGATATTAAGGGCTTTTTCATACACCTCTTTGCCATTTGTGTGTCTTTTTTGGGGGAAATGTCTATTTAGGTCTATTGCCAATTTTAAAATCAGATTGTTGTCATTTGCTACTTAGTTGTTTGAGTTCCTTATATGTTCTGGACATTAACCTCTTGTCAGATTGTAGTTTGCAAGTACATTCTCTCATCCTGCGGCTTTTTCTTTCATTCAGTGGGTTGTTTCCTTTGCTGTGCAGAAGTTTGTTAGTTTGATATAATCGTATTTGTCCAAGCAAATCCCATGAATCTGCTCTGGGAAGGCAGGAACCAACTGAAGTCACTGTCGCTCCCAGTTCAGGCTCCTCCTGCCCGATTCCAACATGTCGCCCATTTGTTTGCGCCCTTCCTGTGGTGGGGTCTCATTCCCAGCACTGACCGTGGATTAATGGAGGTTCCTTTGCCGGCTCCGCTCTCTGTTGGGCTCACCAACCCCTGACTTCAGCGCTGCTGTGCTTCCTGTGAGAGGTGGCGGGAATGAGTTTGGGCAGCTCTGCCAGCCGCTGTGGAGTCAGGTCTTTGCAAACTTGGCAGGTTGCTGTGAACAAAAACACTGTGTCCCATAATTTTTAGCTGTTTCAGTTGTAGTCCCAATGTATTTGATGAGCTTTTTTACATTTTAATTTCTTCTTGTGTCAAGAGGATCCATTTTCCTCTGTCTGGGTCTCTCCAGGGTGTTTTATTCTGGCATATGAGTTGTTTCTCCCGGGAGGCTTTGTATTTTGTTGCTCACTGATCGGCCATCTTGTCTTCTTTTCAAATACATATTTTTTTAATACTGCTTTTGTTGTGTCTCATAGGTTTTGGTTTGTTGGTTTCCATTATCATTTTCTTTAGAAATTTTAAAATTTCCATTATCTTTTACTATTGAATGTTCAGATGAATATTGTTTAATTTATATGTATTTGTGAAGTTTCCAAAGTCATCATCTTATTGATTTCTAGTTTTACTGAGATGTTAAAAAAAATACTTGATAGGATTTCAATTTTTAAGATTTGTTGAACTGCTTCTTGGCCTCTTGGCTAAGATCAAGTGTAAAAATGTGTTGAGGTTTGTTTTGTGGCCTGTCACATCCTGAAGAATGTTCTGCGTGCTGATGAAGGTGTACATTCTATAGTTGTTGGCAGGAGTGCTGTGTAGATATCTGTTAGGTCCATTAGTTGAGGGCAGACATGTCCAGTTTGCAGTCCACAGCTTCTTGTTACAATGAGAAACACTGAAAAAAGGACATTTTGTTACTTATACACATTAACTGTATTATATATTTTATATGCAGCTCAAGACAATTCCCCTCACCCAGTGCAGTCCAGGCAATCCAGTAAACTAAGCCCTGGTCTAGGTGGAGTTTACCTCTGCAGTTTCTGTACTGATTTTCTGTCTGGATGATCTGTCCATGGTTGAAAGTGGGGTATTCAAGTGCCCAACTATTGTTGTATCAGAGTCTCTCCCTCCCCTTGGGTCTATTAATATTTGCTTTGAGTTGTCTCAGTCTTACCCTTTATCCCAAATGTACCACTTAGAATACCATGCAGCAAGGCCAGGGATTTAGCTCAGTGGTATAAGCACTTGCCTGGCAAGTGCAAGGTCATGAGTTCGATTCCTGGTACAAAAAAAAAACACAGCAGGCCAAGAATTTCAAATGTTTAACTGTGCATAGGAATCATCTAGAAATCTTCATAAAATGGACTTCTAAGTCAGGTGTAGATTAGTACTAGTAATTCTGTGTTTTAGTGAGCTCTCAGATAGTGTTGGGTGAGTGCCCAACTGGTCAGACATCAGTTTACCACCAATGCAGAAAATGCAGCCTCAAAGCCAGAAGATAAACTGTGTTTAGTATTGGTTTGAGTGCATCCCTTATAAAAGTAACCAAAGGTGAACAAATGCTTATAAACATTTCCACCCTGATTACTCAGGAATCACAATACTTCAGAGAGATGACTGTGAATGAGACAGCAAAGCAGAATAACACCACATTCTTCAAAAGTTTGATCCATTTTTCAATGCTAGTGGAAGGAGATACGACATTTCAGAGGTGGAGGAAGTTGGAGATCGCCTGCTACACCTGTCACTGTAAATGAAGACTCGGGTCTCGAAGGGATCTTCAACACATGGCTCCCAGTGTCCTCATGGTAACTACAGAGCAAAGTGTATAATAATACAGCAAAATAAGCAATCAAAAACGTTACTAGAAAAAAATTGCTTAACCACAAAAGAAGACTGTAAAAGAGGGAGACAGAAACCAAAGGGACAGTCCATACACTGTGGTGGTTAAGCATAATTGTGTCAGCTTGATTGGCTTGGGTGCCACCAAGGGGATTTGTAAAGCAAACTTCTGGGTGTGCTTGGGTGGGTCATGGAGATGTGACTGTGAGTAATATGTGTGGTCTCTGGCATCTTCCTGTTCTGTTCTACTTCCCAGTCACCATAAACTAAGGAGCTTTGCATTGTCATGTCCTTTGGCTATGATGTTCCTGCCATGGGGCTAGTCAACCATGAACTGAATCCCCTGAAACTGTGAGTCAAATCCAGCCACTTCTCCATTAAGTTGAGTGTTGGGTATTGTGTCCCAGTGACAGAAAAGCTGGTAAAACCCTAAAAAATAAGTACCAAAATGAGAATGGTGACATCTTGCCTTCAATAATTATCCCAATGTAAATTGATTAAATCCTTTAAGCAAAAGAATGATAGACTGATTTAAAAATTAAACTGAACTATATGCTGCTTACAAGAAATTCACTTTCCATAAGCATATAGTATGAAAGTGAAGTAATGCAAAAACACACTTTATGAAAATACAGCCCAAAAGAAAGAAGTAGCCATACATATATCACATGTATCAGATGAAGTAGATTTTATATCAAAAGCAGTAAAAAGAAACATTGAAGATCACTATATAAAAATAAAGAGGTGAAATCATCAAGAGGAAATAATTATTAATGTACCCAATATTAGAACACCTAAATACACAAAGGACATTTTTTGGTTTTAAAAAATAAAAATTTTGTCATAATCATTTAAAAAATTCAGGAAATAAGAAGATAGTACAATGAATATTCATATGCCCATATATAGTGGATTTTAACAGTTGTTAACATTTTGCCATTTTTGTTTCATTTATATTGATCAGTTTTGCAGACTCACTTGAAAATAAATTACAGGTAATTTTCCCCAACAGTATGAATCTTTAAAAACTAAGGACAGGAGAAGTGAAATAATTAAGATGTGTCATGTGCATGTACCAATTCCCCATAATGTAATCACTATACACTGCAAACATGTACTAATAAAAAATTAAGAGTAGTCTTCTACTTAACTATAATAGCATTATCACATCTTTAAAATATTAATTACAACTTCTTGAATCATTAAATACTCAGTTTATATAAGAACTTCTCTGACTGTAAGATCTCTTTTATAAATCTTTTGCTTATTGGAACCAGAGTAAAGAAAATTTCTCATGTTGCATTTTACTCTTAAGTTTTTTTTAATTGAAAGCCTAGGTCAGAAAATCTTTCCAGTTAAGTTAAATGTGAGATGTATGGCCTTTATAACTACTTTTGGTACACCAGGAATTAAACCCAGGGCCTCACAAATGACAGGCTGGTACTTCAACACTGAGTTTGTTCTCCAGCTCATTTAATTTATTTCTTTGAGACAGAATCTCATCAAGTCTAGGTGGCCTTGAACTTGAGATCCTCCTGTCTCAAATTCCTGAGTAGCTGGGATTACATATGTGTATGTAAAAATTTTCAGACAAAAAAGTGTATTTTGATTATAGCAAGTTATTTTAAAATAGTAGCAATTTAACACTAATTTTAAAAATAGGAAAGAATGAGAGAGAAATACCAATAAGTCTGTACTTGAACTCAATTCTTCCACACATTTTGACTTTTTAATGTCATACCAAAGTCTTTTTGTTAGTTTCTATTCTGTTTTAATCTTCATACTAAAATATAGTTTAACCATCATTTTTCTAGTATTTGAGCATTGTAACTCTGTATAATTACTTTCATCAGTGAGTTTTATACTGTCTCATGCTTTCTTTTTATTCCTTAGTGTCTTTCAGTTTGAAGAGCTCCCTTTTATATTAATTTTAGGACAGGTGATGAAACGTTAAGCATACCACTTATTTTGTCTCAGTCTATGATTTTCACCACCATTTTAGCTTAAGTAGCATACACAGTGCAGGTTTGCCAGAAGTTTGCAGGTGGTGTATTGTTACTGTTTTAGCACTAGAGGGTATCCCAAACCCAAGTCTATTGTAAAGCTGCAATTAGTGTGTTGCTGAGGATGCATGAGGGGAGGGCCTAAATAGGATGGTCTATTCCTGCATGCTGGGGCAGGCACAAACACTTCTTCCACAGTCCTGACCCACGTTCAGGTGTTGCAGGTTTTTACCCAGTGCCAGGCTTCACAATGGAGGGACCATCTCTAACCTGCTGAACAGTAACTTGTGCCTCACCCTCTTTTCTCTTCAGCATGGCAATGAATGTCCTATAGTATGCTGCACGAGGGTGTGGGAGAGATGATGGAGGGCACCAGTGTCTCACTGGGGTACATCCAGAGCCCATAGCCTGCTGAGACCAGCACAAAGACAGGACCAAGACCCACACTATGATGGTTTGCCTGCTGCCCTGGTTACTCATTGGGTTCAAGACTGCTACAGATGACCTGAATTGATGCTGGCTGCATTACAGGTCCATCCTTTTTGAACCAGTATTGATCCAGAGTCTGTGTCTAGGGGCACTGAGAACTGGGGCTATTGGTATCTTCAAAGTGTTGAATTTCCCCTGCCAAGCCCTGTGGTTCAAGGCAAAGTTCTATGCTTTCTTCCTTGTCCAACCCGCCAAGCAGATAGTCTTTGTCTGCTCGGTGCTGTCTGAGGTAGTTCTATCAGAGTGATATCCATGGACACTGGTCTGGGGCTGAGGTTGTGTGGCCCTGTTCACTCAAGTCTAGTGTCTGCAGTTCATTCCTTCTCCCTCCACCAAGTGGGAGGTGTCTCTCCATGTTGTGCTGCTTGAAGCTGGGCAAGGGCAGACAGGAACATCTCTTTTCATCCTGTCTTCTATCATGTCTTCTCTTGCTATTGTGCAAGAACACAGTACTGAGACCTTGCATTTGGTTTCTCTGGCTATTGTGAAGGAATTAGGTGGGTGCATAGCTGTTCAAATAGATGTTTCTATAAGGAGAGAATTTTAGGAGGGTCTAATTCCACCATCTTGTTCTGCCTTAAATCTTTATTTTACAAGTCACCCTGCTTCATGTATTTTATTATGGTACTATAAAACAGACTACTACAGACCTAGCCACCACTTCCCAGGGCTGCTGGTAGCTCCAGTTCACATGCTCTAAGGGGACTGTGATGAGAGAGGAAGACAGAAAGATGGAGACAGAGAGATGGGTAGAGATGGGGAGAGATGGAAAGAGATGGAGAGAGATGGAGACACAGACAGAGAAATGGAGGGAGAGAGATGAGTCGGGGAGAGAAAGACAGAGATGGAAAGAGTTGGAGACAGAGAGATGGAGAAAGAGAGGGAGACAGGGAGAGAGACAGAGACAGAAGACAGAGACAGACAGTGAGACAGAGTCAGAATAAGAGTGAGACTTTGCTTTAGAAATGGCTCAGTAGTGTGTGTTAGGATCCCCAGTGTCCCTAGCATATCTCTGGCAGCAGGAAGGTCATGCTTTCAAACTTTGAAAGGTAGACTACCAAAGAGCAACTGGGGAAAACCTTCCAGAACTTTCTGATAGGACTTCAGGTGGGTTCTCTGGGACACTTTTCCCAAGGGAAAGGTCTTGGGCCCTTAACAAAGGCTACCTCCTTTACTGGAGCGGGGCGTGTGGGGGTATAGGGATTAGTTCTTGTTTCCCTTCTTTCGATGAGGATGTAGGAGGTGAAACCCAGAGGCTCTCTTCTCTAGTTCACACTGCGCCTGGTGTTAACAATCATAGCCTTTCATGTTTAAAACTAAGTTCAGTTTTATGAAATTGCCCCCCGGGGCCTGGACAGCAGGCAGTTCCTATGCAGCTGGTAGCCCGTTAGGGAAAAGACACCCAGGTCCTCTTCCTCCCCAAAACACACACTCAGTTGGCTCCAAGAGGTGAAAGTCTTGTTTATTGTTGCAGCAACTCTTACACAGACATTGGCGTTCAGTTAAATAAAGGATAGCACGTGTAATACATCACAACCCCAAACCAGACAACGGTGGCCACAGTAACGAGGGGCGGGCAGGCTGGGACCAGTGACCAGACTGTCAGAGGAGATACATTCAGTGGGTGTGCGGTGTCAACATTCCAGGCTCACGTGTAGATATATCTTATTTATATATTTATTTATATTTATATATAGAGATCATTGAGTTTTGTGTATACAAAGAATGATATTGTTACAAATACAATACTATACTTTTCCCAACGCTTTACAGTTAAGTTCTATTGCACCCTCTTTACAGAACGGTAGCACAAGTCCATACTCTAGGTGCTGTGCTGAGTGTATGTACAAGAGATTTCATTCCCACGTGGTCCTCACACAATGCCTCGATGGAGGGGAAGTAAAATCAGAATGGTGTGCTCAAGTGGACCCCAGCCCGGGAAGGAGCAGACAGAAGTGAAACTCAGCCCAACAAGTGGCCTTGCAAAGGTGCAAGTCACACATCAGGAAGAGGCGGCTCTTGGTTGTAAACATTGGTAACAGCTACACCACTGGGTGGAGGGACCCGAGGGCCCATGGGGGTGGGTTTTCATCAGTGAGGGGCAGGGGACCCAGGCATGGACAGGGCTGCGGGGACAGGAGGAGCAATGGGGGAGGTAGTAGGTTACTCTGGGCTCCCTGAAGGCCGGTGTTGATGTGCAGTGCTCAGAAAGCAAGCCCGCGTGCAGGGTGCAGAGCCCTGGAATGCGCTCCACCCCAGGAGCCACGCTGGGGCAGGGGGAAGGAGTCGCTTGGGAAGTGGGCTCCAGGCATTGGTCTTTGGGGGTTTCTTCCTCTCATGGACCCAAGGCTGATGGTGGCTCCCTGAAATGCTCCCACTGGAGAAGGCAGAGGCAGGGTGGTTCTGGTGCATCCTGGCTGGACCCCGAAGGGGATGCGAATCTGGGAGCCTGTCCCAGCTGAGTGGCCGGAGTGGCTTTGTGCCTTGCAGTTTGGGGAAAGGATGCTGTATACACAGTCTCCCCTTATGGAGGGTGTTGAGATATTTACATATGGAACTCTCTCTTTATGGGGATGCTAGATTGGAACGAGACCACCACTTGGGACTTTTGGACTTGGAATGACTAACACCTGAGAGCCCAGTTCTGAGGTTAATCACACACAGGCCCGTGTTAGAAGACTAGAATATGCTTCGGTCTGGGGGCCTACACCAAGCTCCAATGGCCTTCACTCTGGGTGTGAGGAGCCACTTTGTTTAACAAGGAACAATGGAGCCAAGACATGTCACTTCTCTAAGAGGGCTTAGGAAACAGCCCTTCTTGAAGTTTCCAAAGTTTCTCTGCAGTAGAAATGGAAAGTGTCTTCTCTTTCCCTGGGATAGAAAGGCTTAACTAATTATTTGGAGTTATATAGGAATGTACTTATGAAGCTCCTGTCCCTGGTCAAACTTGGGCAGCCTCTTGTCCTGTCCAGGTGTGTGGGCACCCTGGGAGCCACTCCGGAAGCAGGCAGGCATGAGTGCCTCCAGTGGCTCCTGTTGCCAGAGATGGCACCTATATGTTATTCCTGTTCCACTGTCTCTTTTGGTAGAGGAGAGATGGGGTGATGATTCTTTAGTATTTATTTCTGACACTAGACAGGCTGCAGTCAGTAAAAGCAAACAGAACCTAGGTCACAGTTCCTGGTCCTCACGTTGGTGGTAGGCTGGCCGTGGGCTGGTCCTCTTTAGCATTCTGCTAAGCATCCTTAAAACAAGTTCTGGGGTCCTCGCTCCCCTGGCCTCCCCCATACGGGTCTGCAGGGGCAGCAGCCCTTTCCCTTCTCAGACAGGACATTGGGGCAGCTGGCAGCCTCTCTGCCTTGGAGCTTTTTGCACTGTAGTCAAACTGAGAGTTCAGCTGCTCATTCCTTTCCTGCATTTGGCTTTTCTGATTCTGTACAGACAACTCAGAAGGTTCAGAGATCCCAGGGCAGTGACCACACTGCTCTCGGGGCGAAGTCTCATTGTTTCTAGTCTCGCTATATTCACTTTTCTTTCTTGTAAATACCTTCATTCTCTATATAAATATATCCTACCCAACATTTGCTCACTGCATTTCTATTTCTACAGACAGAACATAAATATCACAGAGGCAGAGAACAGGGCCTATATTAATATTACAAAATATATTAGTTTTTCTTCCCCTGTTTCTACTGAGGTCACGAATGAAACAAAACAAAAAAACAAACCAAACCCCACATGAAAACAAAATGCTCTTTGGACCAAGAATAAGTGAGAAGTGGCTCAGAATAATAATATTACTAAAATACCTGCGCTGAACTGAGATGGAATCCTAAACGTGAGGCACCTGATGGAAATATACTGTCCCACGGCAGCTGGAAACAGACGCACAGGGCAGTCAGCTGACCCTCCTGGAACACGTTTGGGGTCCTAGGCCTCACTTGAGACCATCACGGACCCCTTAGTTTTGTGCCTTTGTGGCCATTCTGGCCTTTCAAACAACTTATTCAGTCTAGTGCCCTAACGGAGCAGAGAAGGCAGCTGGTCTCTACTCAAGACAGGAAACATGCACTGGGGACCCCTGCATCACTGTCTTCTAGGGGGACAGGCCACTGTCCCCAGGACCCCCGTGGAGGGCATGTGTGACCCTAAGACACGCTTGAGTCAAGTCAAGGTGGTGGTAGGAGGCCCAGGCTTCAGTCAGGGTGAGCACCCTCTCAGGACAAGGCTGACCAGGCCCTGAGGCCTAACCTCCTGCTAGGGCAAGGGATCTCCCAGCGAGGTGCTGTGGGTTTTTCAGGTTTCAGCCTGCCTCCCTGTGGTGGGAGGAAATGGTGACACACGAATGAGACTCTCTGCACGTGAGTGTCTAATATACAGAGAGCCGGCTATGTGTGGTGATCTATTGGCTGGGAACTTCCAGACAACCTGGCGAGGCTTCACCTGGCCTGCAAATCACCAGGCCCTTGGCGGCGCTCTGGTAGCCTCCTCCTTTTACCGCGGGGTGAGAAGGCCCACAGCAGAACATACATAGATGCTGAAACTAAAACTAGCCATGGAAGAGGCTTAAGGTTGGCTCAGAAATTCTGGGCGGAGATAATGTATGGGACCCCAGTACATGACGGGCAGTGCATATTCCTATGTGATGTGGGCTGGTCCCCCTCATACCATTCCCATCAATGACTCCAGGGGAGCAGAGATGAGCAACTGGGGTTAGGCACTGCTCAGGCGGCTTCTGTGCTGCCTGCGGGAGTTCCTTCTATGAGGACTGAGCCTCCTGGGGAGAGAAGACCTCCTACGGCAGTGACAGCCACCTCAGGACCCCCAAAGGCCCTCCAGGATGGTTTTGGGGAGATCCCAGGTGGATACTTGCTGTTCTCTGTCCTCAAGGGGCACACAGGAAACTTCCCTGGTATCAACAAGAAAAAAAAAAGCTGCAAAGAGACAGAGAGCAAACAGGTCCTGGCGGAGTCTTCTCTTCCTGTGTAAGACCGGATGCTGGGCGGGAAGGGCAATGTCTCAGTGGACACATGGATGCAGCACGAGAAACACAACCACAATGAGGAGAGTCCTCCATGCAAGCCGCCGCGGAGGAGCCTGGGGCGCAGGCTCAGATGTAAACGGGCTGCTCCTGGGCTGTCAGCAGTCTGTACATGGCAGCTGGCATCGTCTTCATGTGGATCTGAGGGCAGGAGATGCAGGTTAGCAGTGGGCCAAGGTTCAGAGGGGCTGCAGGGGGCCTGGCAAGACAGTGCCTCTCATGTGACAGCTTTCAAGATACTGCCTACAACTTTCTAGAAAGTTCAGAGGTGACAGGAAATGAAAAGGAAAAGCAGCTATTTCCTCAGTCTGATGCTCCTCTTCTTGGTCCATTGAAAGACAGAATGGTTCAAATGGAAGGAGACCCTAGGCTTCTAATCCAGCCCGCCTCCCTGTTCTCCTTTGGCATCGAGAGACTGGCACTGATAGTGTGGTCAGGACTTGCACCAAGCCATGCCAGGCAGATGCCTCTCGAGGGCCACTGTGGCAGCGGGTCTTGAATCTGAGATTTACATCTTCCAACTACATTTGGGAATAACAGGGAAAATCAGGGCCAACTTGAGCAGCAACAGAGGGAGGCGGCAAAGATCTGAGAGGAAGAGAAGGGGAGAGGTGGCCTGCTTTTCTGTCACAGAGGTGTTCCCAGGCAGCTCCACTCTAAGGGCTGAGCATCTGGTCAGGGACAAGGGGTGCTGGATGCTGAGAAGCATCCGGAGGGAGAGGACGCTCAGGAAGGCTCCCCGGAAGACCCAGCATGACTTGAGGGGCCCCTGATGACGCCCTGGTCCTTCTCCAGCCCAGACCTCGCTCCTACCTCCCCAACAGCATTGGAGAGGATGTGGACGATCTTCTCGTGGGGCGTGGCCACCACACTCTGTCCATTGATTTCAATGATCCGATGTCCTACGCGGACGCCTCCTCTCTCAGCTATTCCACCTCGCATGAGGCTGCAGATCTAGCAGAGCCAAAGACTTAAGTTATGCCTTGTGGGAAGCATCAGGTCCCAGGAGTGTGTGGAGCTGGAAGATCACATTCCCAGTACCCCAAACTCCCAGCTGGTGCACCTCTGAGAAGTTGACATGGCCAGGCCTAGAGTACTCAAATCTCAGGTTCTTCCCACCACCACGCAGCCACGCATCATGCAGCCTGCACAGTGGATGCCACGTGTCACTGGATTTCATGGCACGTTGGACTTGGACACTGTCACCTCCCTGGGCCTTAGTAAGAAGAGCTGTCTGAGGCTGTCATCCAGGTGACAGTGCTTCCGGCTGCCATCCTGAGCTGTTTTTATTTCTCAGAGTCACACCTGTGTCACGCATAGACCCTTAGTGGTGGCTGCCTGATTCTAAGGCCAGCACTGCATGAGCCAAAGTGGCACTAGGACCCCAGTGGGTGGTCCACAGTGTGGAGAGCTAGAGGGAACAGGCACTTTTTGGCCTTCCTTGTTCAATTTCCCGTGTCACTGCGCTCAGGGACAACGGTGACATTGCTGTTTATGATGGGGCAGCCAGGCACTGGGGTGGGTAGAGCCTTTGGCTGCTGGCAAATAAGCCCTTCAGGGCGGCAGGGTTCAGCAACCCCCATCTCACACCAAGTTCTCCAAAAAAGAAACGTGTGAACTTACTAAGCTGATTCTACACTCCAGAACGGGCATCTTTATTTAAAAGCCACGGCAAGGAGACTCGGCGGTGAGCATGCTGAGAGTGTGCTCGGGCTCTCAGGGGCTCTGTCCCCAACATCCTTAGCTGCTCTCCACAGTGGAGACAAAACCAAGGCTCTGAGGCTGAAGTGCGGTTCAGGGGCACTTGCTTAGCATTCGTGAGGCTCTGAGTCCAACCCTCAGCACTCCCAAAGAACCAAAGCCCAGTGGTACAGTAAATTAAAAAACAAACTGGTGTGGCAGGGCAGGCCTATAATTTTAGCTTCCCTGAAGCTGGAAGAGTGTGTTGGAAAGGGGGGGATCACAAGTTTCAACCAGGCTGCACAACTTAGTGAGAAACTGATTCAAAATTTAAAGACAGGACTGGGGTGTCAGCCAGTAGTAGAGTGCTCGCCTAGCCCACAGCCCCAGGTTCAATCCCCAGCATGCAAAAATCAAAACAAAACAAAAAAGTAAAATCCCCTCCCACGATGGATGGTCTCTGCCTCATTTTTATTTATCCACATTTTGGAAAAGGGCATGGAGTGAGTTGTACTTACGATTCCATTTTGGACACTGAAACCCAGTTGGTAGCGAAGGTCTGGCCTTCTGATTAACACGGTGGTCACCGGAGGACATCTCACAATATTCAGCTTGACTCGAGACTGATTCTTTAAGCCCTTAAACATGAATAAAGTGCGGTAAAGAGGGTGACCACTGACCAAAGTAAGAGCAGACAGCTGCCCAGGCAGAAGCAGCCCCGACCAGTCCTCTGAAGTCTCCCCCACTTGAGGCTGTGTCTAGGCGGGTGCTAGCTGTTTTCAGGCACTTTCTGCTGTGGGTGGAGGCCCTGCTGGTCAGCCCTGTTTCTGGAGCTCCCTGCAGGGGAGATCAGTGCATGTGGGTCAACCCTGACTGCCCAACCAGATCCCATTCTGGTGTCACAGCTGATCAGGAGGTCACTCAAGGTCAGCCTCCGACCCGCTCTTCCAAGAGCGAGAAGAGAAGGGGAAAAGCTGTTTCTAGAAGACAGTGGTTTGGGGTGGGTGGCCAACCTCTTCTCCAGAAGACAGCCACCAGGGGAGGGGCAGGAACGTGGGGGCAGCACCCCTTCGGTTCACCCGTGGGCCACCTGTGTCCTCTGCAGGTTGGGCAGGAAGAGTATCCCAGGAGAACAACGGCAAATCCAGACAAGGTGTGCCAGGGGGTGATTGCCTCCTCCTCACCCACAGATCTAGAGCTGCGAACTCCACAGCTGCTGCAGTGTCGCTCCTTGCCTAGCCCACACACCTTTCTCTGTGGAAGGTCAGAACTCTTATTTCATATTTTGCAGAGATGGACAGAAACACAGACATGGACATTAATTTGCATAGCCCAGGGGCTCTGAGGTCAGGCTTGGACTGTTCACAAACTGTGCCAAGCAGAGGTGGAATGGGCTAGACGGCCCTAGTGCAAACACAGTTAGTGATAAGAGTGTGACTCGCTACTCTGGCAGAGGAGACCCACATGTCTTTTAAGCGATGATGATTTGCTCTGGCTATCTGTCCTTACTCTGCTTGCCAGTGGGTATACACCACTGCTCTGCAGCCCCACGCCAGCAGCTCAGCATCACTTGAGGGGAGTTCAAGCTGTAGGCTCCTCACACCCCAGACCTAAGAATCAGAAAATCCAGGAGTGGGAACTAATAATCTATGCTGACAAGTCTTCCAGGTGATTCCAATGTACATTCAATTTTGGGAACTTCCAGTAGAACACCCCTGCAAATGCTGGCCTCACCGCACCCAGGTGATTTAATTTTTCAAGAGTGATTAGGCCAATAGATGTGAATTTACCACTCCACTGAGGCTGGGGGAAGCTTATAGGGTGCTGGCGGGTTCAGTCACTGCACAGCCTGCCCCTGCCAGCCATGTCCAGGTAGTACCATGCTTGAGCACCCCGGGGACACTGCTGCACCAAAAACCCACACAACCGCAATGAAACCAGCCCCCAACCACAGTGACAGCAACTGCCTGACACTGAACACTGACTCTTGCCTGGGACCAACCTGGAGATTCCCGGGAGCTGTGTCAGTTCATCTCCCTGGCGAACTGGCAGCTATCATTACCCCCATTCTACAGAACAGGAAGCGGAAGGGCATCTCTTGCTCAGTGTTCTGAACTGCTTCGTTTCCTGGAGGATTCAAGCCTTCCGATCAATAGCTGTCATTAGCACGTGATGTCACATGAGGTGACTCAGTGTGGACGCTCATCTCATCGTTACAAGGCTCTGCTATGGGCCCCATCTCAGCGAAGGGAACGGAATGGAATGAGGCAAGTGTGGTTCTCTGGGTGGAAAAGTCTGCAGACTCTGGCCTTCTACACCACAGCATTCCTGTCATGCCTGTGGACAGGGAGAGCGCATTCTGGCTTTCTGCTCGCCGTAGGAGCACAAGCCCAGCTGGTGAGGGAGCCTGCACTGCAGTGAGAAGACCCAGGTCCTGGATGTGCTTCCTGCAGCAGACGCAGCGGGACCGCAGCAGGCTCTACCTTGCTTATGTCTTAAGTTTTCTCATCTTCCCGGCAAATGGTGAAACTTCCTGAAGTCTCTGCCGGTTCCAAAGTCTTTACTTCCTTTTAATGTGTGTTTTTCTAAATATCTTAGTCTGCAATACTAAATCTCAACCCTTCCACTTAAAAACACCTATTACCTGCCATTAATAGGTGTTTCCTGTTAAAACTATGCTGTACTTCATGAAGAGCAGCTCAGACATCACTCACGTGAATATTTCTCTTTCCTTTCAGTGCTTCCTGTTTTTCAGCCACTTAAAAAACAAACAAACAAACAAACAAACAACCCACAGATCACTTGCTATGTGCTAAGAAATGTGTTAGGCTCTGGAAATTGGGTGGGGCAAGGCACTGCTGGGCAACCTGGAGCTCAGGAGGGCTGGACTGGAGAACGTCACAAGGAGGGCAGGGCTGTGGGCCGGCGTCCCTTCACCTCTGTCTCTGTGATCACACACCACAAAACCAGGACTTGTGGGACACGGCTAAGAAGGAGCATGTTGCCGGAGTAACAACCCTCAGGCAAAGGCCACACTGGGATCATTTAGGTATTTTGTGCAATGGAGGAAACCTTATAGAACTACTGAGAAGCAAGGCAGTGACCTTATTTCCTCAGTGTCACCTAGGAAATGCACACTGCTCTGGTAGGTTTGTTTATATGAATTGAAGATGCCTCATCAGTCCCTTAAGTGAGAATATCAAGACTGGGGAAAAAGTGCTGCAAGACGAGGCTTAGGCAATCGGCAATTTGAAACAACCAGACTGTGTAGTTGCTGTTTTCCTAAGCTGTGTTTCAAGTTGGGTCCCATTAACTTAGATTTCTGAGGTGGCATTTTATTAGAGGTGCCAATTAAATAAGTGGTCCTTCTATTCCCATGACAACAGTGGAATGGTGTAGCAAATTGAGAAATATGGAAAGGGGAGGGCAGGGAGGAGAGGAGAGGAGAGAGGACAGGAGAGGAGAGCAAGGAAGCCAGACTGGTCTCCATAGTAACAGGACAGCAGAGAGGCAGTGCTCCTGTGAGGGGTACGGAACCTGGGCTCCCATTTAAAACAGAAAAATCCAAAGGAGAGGACCATGGAGGAAACGCTATATCCAGAAACTGACACTAACATGCTTCACCTACTAATGATTATGCTACAGGAATTAATTATAATAGGGACAGTAAGAGCTAGAAAGCTCAGTATCTGTACCTCTAGAAATACACACTGCTTCCTGTCATCTTGGTGGCACAATGGAACTATCGTTACCCCCGGGTGCTTGCTGAAAATGCAGAACCTACTCGAGACCTGCCAAATCAGAGCTGTACTTAGACAAGATCCCCGGGTGGCTCCCGTCGGTTTGAGAACTTGAGTTACTTGCTAAAGTCAATGCAGAGTCCTGAGACACGCTGAAACCCACAGGAACAGGAAGCTCTGAAGCTCAGATACTCCTGAAGCAGCCAGGGGCTAGCTGAGGGCACCTGTGCAGATGCAGGCCAGACTGTGTTGTCTAGAGAACCAAAAAGAACATTAATAAACCCACTAAAAGTCAGTCTGTGTCTGGTCCGGGCAATGCCAGCTCTGAGTGAGTGGTAAACCTTCCTCCCTAGCTGAGAGAGGCCACTGAGCGGCCACCAGAGTTCTCAACAAAGCTGCGGGTCTAAGACGTGGTGAAAGCTCAATGGTCCGAACTGCGGCCTGTCCGCCAGCCAGTGTTTGCTGAGGGCAGACACGAAGGCAGCCATTTGTTTCTATCTTCAGTAGTTCTGTCTCTTTCCTCATGGCATGGTCATTTAACCAGGGAGACTCCACTTACAGACACCCAAGTCCAGCTTTGGGAACAAACCCTCCCTGTCAGGAGACTCGGGCAGCGCTGGTTTCTCTCCACCTTGACCCGGTGACAACAGCGCCCCATGTGGCCCTTATCTGGTCTCATCTTTCTGAGAGGGCTGGTGCCTCCCGCCAGGCCTCTTGCCTCAGCCAGCGCAGGTTGTTGCAACACACGCTGCAGCCTGGGTGGCTTCGAGACAGTGGAAGTTGCTTTGCACAGTATGGAAGGCCAGCACGGCAGGGTCCTTGTGAGTCCTCTTCTGGGCCGCAGACAGCTGACATCTGGCCGCATCCTCATGTGGAACTGCAGGGCCAGAGAGCTCTCTGGTGTCCCTTTGGTAAGAGCACTGATCCCACTCATGAGGGCTCCACCTTCATCACCAAATTCCCTCCAAGGACCCCCTCTGATGTCACCACTTTGGATTAGGGCTTCAGTATATGCATCTGAAGGACACGTTCAGTTCAACATACCCAGCCCCTTGCTCTCTTACACTCTGCCAGATCAGCCCTCCTCACCAACTCCCTCTCCTGACTTCTCTTTTCCCACACCTAAGCTCCGACACTGATGCAGAGTTTCCCAAGCCTGGCTTTCTAGGCATCTGAGGCTGGATGATTCTTTGCTTTGGGGTCTGTTCTGTGTTCTGCAGGGTTCTGGGCAGGGTCTCTGGTCTCCACCTATTGGATACTTGTGGGACTGTTTCCTCTGGGGTGACAACCGAGACCGGCTCCAGGCCATCTGAGGTGTGTGAGATCACCCGGCTGAAGTCCAGAGCTTGGATCTAGCACTTGACTAGACCCCTCCCTGGGACAATGCTGCATCACAGGCAGGTTATCTACTGGCTTTACCAGCGTTATCACTGTGCCTCGGTTTCCAGATTGTACCATAGGTGAAACAACAGTGCCGGCCCCACAGGAGGCCTCCGTGGGCTCAGTGAGCTGCTGTCCATGTGCACACTCGGCATAGCACTTGATCACTGCAGGCCTCGGTCTGTACCTTCTCCCTGTGAGACCCATGCCCCTTCCCCATCATGAGTGGTGTCCGCTGTGTCCAGGCTGTATGCGAAGTGATTAGTCACTTGTTCACTGGGAGCAGAGACATGTCAATGTGGGTTGTTCTACCTCCTGCCCTGGGCAGCTCTCCCCTCTCCACGTCACCACAGCAAACCCAGACGGCCCCTCAAGGCTGGGCTCGGATCCTGTCCCCAACCCATATCAGCTTGTTGTCCATCCATTTAAGTGGAGACTTCTGAGTCCCACAGTCTCTTCTTTCTCACAATCTAGGTGTTACTACCACGAAGTCAACTTAAACATCACAGTACAAAATTTCCCACTTCTGAACACTCACAGCCTTTTAGGGCCCACTGAGCCCTCTCGGTGACACAATTCTCCTGACAGTGTCATTCCAGTCTCTCCACGACTCAGCTCAGCACCTAACAAGCCCCACTCAACAAGGCTGATGGACAGCCGTGCTCAGGACGAGTCTCTGGTCTCCTGATTAATGCGTGCCACGCGCCGCACGGTGACAGTTAGTTAACTGCAGGGACAGCAGCACGGTGTCATTACAGGGTAAAGAAGCGGCACTGACCCCGTGGCCGGCTAACACAGCGGTACGACTCACTCCGTGTGCACTTGTGGCAATACTGGTGTCCACACCTCTCCTGCGAGCCCAGGGCTGGAGTGCAGCTCAGTGGCAGGGTACTCACCCAGCACCCATGAGGCCCTGGGTTCATCCCCAGGACCACCGAAGAGAAAGAGAAAAAAGATACCAAAACCCAAAACAGCACACACACTTCGGTACAGCACGCAATACTTGGTGATGACGATGAACACATTCACTCTGTGACACCCTCTGTGGCTATTTTAGAGGACAGGCTCCCTCTGTGTGCTGTGTGACATGATCAAGAGCCTTGCAGAGCTCATGGTTACTGTGTGTTCTGTCTGCGGTGAGAGAGGCCACCTCTAGAGACTGACTCAGTTCGTGTTCATCTTCTATGACTGTAAAATGACAGAATCATCTGATGACACATTTCTGAGAACATAAGCCCTGTGACTGCTAAATCCTATCTGTGTGTTAGGCGAAAGGACAGAATTTATTTCTGAACGGGGCCACTGGCCCTGAGCCACCACACTGACCTATGCACCCTGCCCCCTTCCCTTCCGGGGAAGAGGAAGGCTTTTGTAAATTCACTGTATGGATTTATTCGTTTCTCCCCCAAAGCTATGTGCTACCAGTCTTTCACAAAACCCCAGGGACTCAGGAAAGCTGTGCAGCCCCAGTCTGCCTGTGACACCGCAGTGCCTTGTGGGAGCTTCATGGAGGGCAGGGGTGGGTGGATGGGAAGACTTCCACGCACTGGCCACGCAGTTAGCAGGCATCAGTGGGCTTGAAAGACCACACAGGCATGCTTCACTTCTAAGAAGGAAATCTAATTTCTTCCCCTGAAATACATTTAATCTCTCTTAGGTAGCTCTCCTTGGCTTGTGTAACTGCATCAGCTCAGGCTGAAGAGGAAGCCTGCTGAGATCTGACAGGGAATGCGGGCCCTGTAACAGGTCCCTGCTCCAGGCTCTGTGGGAGAGACAGACTCGCCTGTGTCTCGGTGTTCTCAGATTTGGAACATTTCCGGGATTTTTAATGGGGGTGGTAATCACCTCGTGTTCACCTGACCATAAGGGACTGTCTGGAATAGTGAGTTGTGACAGATCGGTGACGCCTGTGGTGGGTACGGCTATGGTATTAATAGGACAGTGGTGGTATGAGCACCAAGCCCACTGCCCCGATCTATACCAAACTTGTGGAAGAACTTGGGAAGCATAACTTGAGGCAAAGCTGCCCGAGCGCATGCTGGTGCCCTCTATGTTTGTGTCCATGTCAGGGCCTGGCACTTGGAAAACATCTTTATAAACGTTAATGACCAGCGTGCAATCACACTCGTGATTTCAGGCCTATGAGACAAGTATATACTGGCTTTCCCCATGTCCACGTACCTTAATAATGCTCTGGCAGGTGGACAGAGGCAGGCCCACCAGGCTGGTGCCGTTAATGGACATAATCTGGTCCCCGATATTCAGCTTCCCTGACTTCTCTGCGGGGCCACCATGCATCATGTTGGCTATGATCACGGTGGGCAGGATGGATCCCCAGCCGGACTCCACGATCACAACTCCCAGGATTTCTCCTTTCTGCTTCTCTATGAAAACCTGAAAGGAGAAAACACTTAGAAAGCCTGAATCAGACATCAGGAAGGACAGGAATCAAAGCCATTCTGCTCTGGTCTGGGAAAACAGGCAGACATTTCCCAAATGACTCCCAGTCCAAGTGAACTCTTGCATTCATGACCTCTGGCATCTAGAGTCAGCAGGGAAGTGTTTCACACAGTGCAGGCTGGCCTTGAACTCACAAAAATCCTCCTGCCTCAGCCTCCTGATTACAGGCATGCGCCACCAGGCCTGGCAATCAGTGCTCTCTTGATCTTGCCCTGTGGCCTCCAACTCTGACAGACACACGCCTGCTGTTGAAGCCGTCAAGTCTGTGACTTTCTGTTGTAACAAAGTAACATACCCCATGCCCAACCTTGGCCCACGAGTGACTCGGGGTACAGAGACCAGCTAACTCCCTCACCCTATGGTGGGACAAAACTGTCCGGCAATGTGTAAGCCAGTGCTTCCTTTGGATCAGGAAGCTCCCAGCCGCCCTAGGAGGCTACACTCTTTCTCGGTGCCCAGTACCCTGCTCCCATTTCGTTCTGCGCGTGGGTTTTCGCTACACTTCCTCAGCAAGAGTCCTCATCTCAGGCTTTGCTTCTGACCTGAGACACCTACCATACACCAGGGGATCAAAAGAGCGCTCTGTTGCTAAACATTCTTTAGTCCACTGAATGACTAACCCTGTAGTCAGGCTTGCAGACCCTTGGGTTCTGGCCCAGATCTTATGCTGATCTCTCTCTCTCTCTCTACTCCCTCACTCACACCCTGCTCTGAGCCATCTTCCTTCCTGATTCCCCAGCAAATCTGGGGCTCTCTCACCTTCACAGTTCTCTGCTGTTATTTGACTTCAGCTCTGTTTGCCCCTACATGTTCTAAGTAACTCCTGGCCCTCCAGACCAGCTCGGCAGCCTCTCCTTCCTCCAGACACTGCTGGACAACCTGGCCTAAAGCAATGGTGTGCTCAGATCTGTCTCCTGAAACTGGCTCTGTCTGGCTGAGGATGGTTGGCTTTGACCAGTGCTTGGACTGGAGCCATTGCTAAGCATTTTTAGTACTCTTACCTAGACTGAGCGCTTCATATGGGCAAAGGCTGGCTCTAACCTGCCTCTAGGACCCACTCAAAATGTGGGTTACGATTCCTGGGAGCAGAGAGGATGTGCTGCCTCTCTGTATCGGTTCCTGACAGCATTTAACAGGGAATGGAAGAGCTGGAGAACGGGCACCAGCCGGTCCACAGTGTCCTGCCAAAGTCTTGCCCTTCAGTCTCTGTTCTCTTCATTTCCACATCAGAGCTGTCTCGTTCTCCCCAGGGGCCCACCTAACCGGCCCAGCCTCAGGAAAGTACCTACATCTTTGCAGTTTTCCGACTTGGAGAAGTGGATCAGGTCGTCGTTGTACATGTCCTGGGTGTTGAGCAGGTCACTGTACTCCTTCTGGCTGAGGTCCTCTGGGTTAATCCCGTTGGCCCTGAGGAATTCCTGGTATGCAACGCTGAATGCCTGCCCTATGGACTGTGCAATCAGCTGGGCCTAGAACAGTAGCCAGAGCAGAAGACGGTGGTCAGCGGCAGAGCTGCAGGTGGGAGCCTGGTGTCTCTCCCATCTCCACTAGAGTTCGCTGCAGTTTGGGGGCCCTGAACTGTCAGGTAGGCCAGAGATTCTGCATCAGGGGCACCAGTGCCTACCAGGAGCCATTTTCAAAATTTCTGGGGACACTTCCGATTATGACAGTGATCATACGGTGCAGACAGGAGTCAGATATGCTGGACACCTTGCTATACATGGGGACACCCCTCACGGTGACAGGTGGTTCTGCAATGTGTTTTTCAAATACCCTGCTGGATGCTTGCATGCACATAACATCTGTTTCCAATCATTTGTTTCCAGGACTGAACCCTATCTTATGCATAAACACATTGTGTGACTCTAATACACACTGATTTTTTTTTTTTTTTTTTTTTGTACCAGGGATTGAACGTATGACTGTGCTTGCCAGGTAGGCATTCGTGCTGCCGAGTTAAACCCCCAGCCCTACACTGAATGTTTAAACAATACTGCATGAATTAAAGGAAGATGGTCCTTTGTGTTATTTAGGACTTTGCCAGGAGGGTGCCGCCTAACTCTGGGAAATCATCACGTCACTGCTCTTCATGGAATCTGAGCTGCTCATATGTCACCTCTATGTGCGCTTGCGCATTTTCTGAGGCCGATCTGTGTGTGTTTCCATGTTCATATTATTTAGCCCTCAATTTCTAGAAAGCATCGATCCTATTGCACTGAATACCGTGTTCTGCAGCCAGATTTATTAATCAAGTGGATGTGAGCACCTGAGGACTCTGCTATGGCTTCTGGACTGGGAAGACCTGGGCATTTAGATGCTTTGCTGAGATTTTACCTTAGATTGATTTCTTTTTATTTCTCCTTTGTCTTATGTTTATGGCCATACATGAGTTTGCGAAAAACTTTTCAAAAGGTAGTATTAGACCCGACAGAGTCGGGAACCCTGATCTGGTCCAACCCTGCCTTTTCCAGGTGAGGAGACAGAGGCTCTAGGGATACAGAGGAACCTGCTCCAGGTCACAAAGCTCCCAGGAGGTGAACTCTGCTTCCACTGCCCTTTTCCATGCACCAGGATTTGGTCACTTTCCCCTGTACTCATTAAGCAGCATTATTAATCAGAATACCCAAGAGCAACTGAGCACTCTCTGTGTTTGTAGTGCACCTCAGGACCCCGCATGAATCCTCGTATCCCGCTAGGATGGGGGTGTGTGGCTGCCGGACACTCTGGAATCCGTGTCTTAGAATTCACAAGTGCTGAGATGCTACAAAGGTAAGAGTGTGCATATACTTGGCACTGGATATATACTGGGCATTGTTCACCAACCCCTGGGGAGCTGTCCCACAAATGAACACGGTACCATTTCTGTTACCAAATGTATCAGATTTATGATAGACTTGTCAATCCTGTAGGCTGCCTGAGGCAGTTCAGATCATATTTATCAGCCAGCTGACTGCAAAAATCCTTGGGGTCTGTATTACTGTCTCCATTGATTAGGTCAGGAAAATAGAGGATGACAGACTAAGCAGCCAGTCTCTGAGAAGGGGTGGTACTGGGGACTGAACCCTGGGCTTCCTGTAGCTCACCGCACAGATGGCCTCTCTGAAGTTCTGCCGGGCAGAAGGCCAGCAGCACTTCCCTAGGGCCGTGTTCAGGAAACACAATTCTAACCTCTGCATCCTTTTCCCACTTTCTCCAAATGTCAGTCAAGGCAGTTAATTAACAGCAATGTCAGAGCTTTCTGTGCAGCTGCCAACAGGAAAAGAAATGCTTCACTTTTCTCAGGGAATCTGGTGACCTCTTATGTCAAAAGTCACACCAAGCACCAGCCACCCCCCCTTCCCATTGTTTCCTCCATCAAAGAGAAAAGTAGGGTCCTCTGCCTCCTGGGAGGGAGGCTGCTTAACACAATAGGTAAACGGTGGATGGAGAAAAACTTTTCTCTAGGTAGAGGAAGGCTTCCTGCTCCACAGAGACTAAGATCATCTTTCCTACACGGGGCAAGTGACCACTGGTCATGGCTCTGATGTGGCCCTCTGCAGGGCTGGGGCGGCTACACAGTTCAACCCTGTGGCCCTGCCTGGGAAGGGAGCCCTGGGGCTGCAGGGTGGGTAGCTGCTTGGGGCAGCTCAAGTGCCAGAGCAGTTTAAAGCCTGGCTGCCTTGCAGCAGTGCTGGGGACAGCCCTGGTAAGGCCAGATGCAGAGATAACATCTGTTGTAACCCAGCTCTTCAGTGTTGACCTTGTCACCTAGTAGAGTAGGGACCGGGAACTACTGCAGGGAGGAGCGGGCTTCACTAAGGACTGGGTCAGGTGGGTGGGTGGTGCTCCTACCGCGTGGCAGGGACAGGGCGGGATGCCAACTTTCCTCTCACCCCAGGACAGCCGTGAACACTGCTTTCCAAATCCCCAGTGTGCAGTGAGTGAGGCCTGCTCGGGCCCCTACAATCCAGGTCTGCCCACTCTTCTCTCTTTCCAGCCTCTCCAGGAGCAACACTTCCTTTCCCTTCCCAGTCAAACTGCCTATGGGCCTTTGCACATGCTTAGAGTCTTTGCTTTTGCTCTTTCCTTACTTCATTTAAATCTCTGTTCAAATGTCCCCTTCGTAAGAAAGGATTTTACTGATTGTCCTGCTTGAGACAGCGCCATCTCTCTACTCCTTGATCCTATTTTATTTTTCTGCAAAGCACTTCCCACTTTTTTTTGCATTAAGAATGTTTGTTTTTTTCTCTCCTTTCCACTGCACACCTTCTATAGCAGGTTTTATTCAGCCTTGTGTCTTTGGCTCTAGAACACTGGCTGACGTATGGTAGTAACAACATGCTTAATGCATGATGCGTTACACTGATTGGGCTGCTGAGAAATTGAGAGCCTGGGCACCCACTGGCCGTGCAGGCCACCCCAAGGGAGGGTTGGGAGAGCCGCCCTTACATCCTCAGACTCGAAGACGTGGCAGATCATCTTGTACTGCCTCTTCCCGTCCTGCGATGGGTGGGAAGCCTCCACACTCTCTTGGGAGTTGGAGCGGGGCATCCGCCGGCGAGCCATCAGCACGACGATGTTCCCGATGTCTGCGATGTAGGAAATGGTCCGCAGAGGGTGGTCCATCATTGTCTCCTGGAGGCAGAGGGGCCCAGAGAGTGAGCCCGGTTCAGCACCTCACGACCCATGTGGGAGACCGTCTGTCACCCCAAAGCTCTGCCAACTGCGGTGCACATTTGGGGTGTGCTCTAGGGCTCAAAAAAGGGCCTGACTGGTAGGTTTGTGCACAACCCCCCGTCTGAGACTATTTCCCCAGGCTGGCGAGCAAAAATGATCTGTGGTGCCCGAAAAGAAGAAATTTCAAACATTTATCGTTTTCATGTGCATGTGGGTTTTTTTTTTTTTTTTGGTTCAGTGCTAGGATTTGAACCCAGGGCCTTTGCCCTGAGCTATATCCCTGGTCTCTCACTTGATATTATTTTGAAACAGGGTTTTGATAAATCACTAAATTGCAGGGGCTGGGCCCAATCTTGTGATCTTCCTGCCTCAGCTTACTGGAGATATAGGCTTATAGGCATGTGCCACCACGCCCAGCACGTGTGTCATTTTAAACAAAATTTCTTAAAAGGTTTATGTGTCCATGTTAATTATAAGGAAACAGCCCAGCCCCACCCAGCAGCAGGTGCTATAGGTTACTACATATGAATCTATCTAGTAGCCCATACTCTAGGGGACAACAGGCATAAACTGCAGTGTGATGCTACGGGCTTCACTCTGAGAAGGTGGGAGCCGGCTGGTACCTGCGTGTCAGCGTTCAACACTTTGATTCTCTGGGTTGAGATGAAGAGATCCACTTCAGTCATGGGTTGAGATTCCCCCTCAGGAGCCTGCGAAGAAAACCACACCGAGAGAGAGTTGGTCTTGTTACCTGGACCCAGCTGAATGAGCAAGGCTAGCTTACACACAGAGGCACCAAGACACAGTCACCAGAACGGCAACGCTGACTCCAGGGTCCAACTGCTAGGGCCAAAGCCATCACAGAGACAATGGACATACGGACAAGAGTCAGCATCTCTGGGTCACTGGGGGAGAGGCAGAACTCTTTCTGCTGCTTCCCCTATAGAAGCGGAAACTCATGTAGCTGATCTGACTCTGACTGATGATGGGAAACGGCCCTTTCTGCAAGGGTTTTAGACACCGAAGGGTTAAGGGCGACTATCACACCCATGACCTTGGGGCAAGTCTTTGGGCTGCGTTTGCCGTGCCTGGCTGAAGGAGGGCCATGATTATAGCAGGTGCGGATGAAGCCATTTAGATGCGGTTCTGGTAAGAGGGTCTCCACGCTCACACACCACCAGAGCAACACAGAAGCAGCTGCCCACTCCTGAGGCCACCCCATTATGAAAGAGCCCCGAGGCAGCAACATCCCCAGAATAGTTCATAAGCACCTAGAAGCTCCACAACCAAAAAAAGCACAGTGGGATTCGTTTAGGGCTGTACTCTGCACATGTGTGGTTATGAGCGAGTTTTCTTTTTTGCATCCAGCAATCTGACAAATCCCCAAATCAAACATAACTAGAAGTGGACAGACCCAAACCCCTGTCACATCATTGTCCTAAATGACTGGAACCTCCACTCTACTAGGGGATCCATTTAGCATCTCCAATCTGTGCCCTGCTGTTCCTGAGGTGAAATGACTCATGAGTAACAGAAAACAGCCACTTGAGGCAACAGTGTTCTGAGAAACGCTGGTTTATGGGGCGGTTGGAAAAGAAATCTGAACAGAAAGTTGCTGGATGCAGAAAACAAAAACACAAAATAATAAAAAGGCAAAACACAAACAAATGAAAAAAAAAAAAGAAACAGGCATAACACCAAACTGATGAAGTTGTTTGTACTGCACCTTCTTCCTGCTTTTGGCTAATTTCTGGGCCATCTGCTTAGCATGGAACAAACAGAGACAGGAGAATAGTTAGAAAAGAATTTTGTAGAGAGTCAAAGTCCAAAAGGGAGCTGACAGATCAATACTTGTGGTATAAAGCGTTTTTGTGGGAGAAGGACTGGTTTTAAAAAACCCAAACACCTGCTTGTAAGATAAATTATGTCCCAAATAAGAATTTAGTGCGTGGTAAGGGAAGTGGGGTAAGGAAATGTACTGAGGTGCTGCTTATGCTTAATGGAAATTGATTTTTTCAAAGAATTAACTTTGTGCTTTTAATTCTACTTTACAGCATTTTTTTTTTTTTTGCTATATTGAGTCTAGCCTAAATTAAATCTATCTTTGGGCTTAATTTGCCTATGGTTTTTCAGCATCTTGAGATAAAGAGTTAAACTATGGGCTCTCAAACTCTTTTCTTATATTTAAAGCTATGAATCTCCCTCTAAGCATGGCTTTGGTTACAACCCACAAATCCTGGCATGCTATATTTACTGCTTTCCATTGAAATACTTCACAATTTCATCTGATTTCTTCTTTGAACCTTGAGTCATTCAGAACTGTGTTATTTCAACACACCAGGGGATATTCCAGTTGTTTTTTGGTACTGGTTTCTGCATTAATTTTATTATGGTCAGAAGGCAAACTGTATGATTTCAATCTTCTGATGTTTGCTGAGTCTTAGTTATGACTCAGCACAGTTGACTTTGGTGAATGTGTCACGTAGACATCAAAATACACATTCTGCAGTTGTTGGTCAAGATGACTGTTCAGATTTTCTGTGTACTTGATTATTTGCTTTATTTAGTTGAGAAAGGTGTGCTAAAATTTCCAGCTGTTACTGTGAATTTGTCTATGCATCCTTTTAGTTCTGACAATCTTTATCTTATAGTCATGCTAGAAGGTGCTTATATTTATGATGGTATATCTTCCTAGTCAACTGATATTTTCATTGCTATTCTTCATCTCTACCAATACTTTTTCCTTAAATCTGTATAGCATTAACATAGCTTATAGCTAACTAAAAATGGACACATTTCCTCTTTGCTAATAACTAAAAGAATAGTTGAAAAAAGCTGGGACTGGGTTATCTCAAGCCAAATCCTGGCTCTGTCATCTTCTAGTTGTGCATCTTTGAGCAGCAAGTTAATGTCTATGTCCTTTACTTTTTTCATCTCTAAAGTGGGGATTAAATAGTATCTACCTTATGGGGCTGTTTTGAGACTAAATGAACACATGCAAAGCTCTCCCAACAGTATACTAAGAAACGTATTTGTGCCTGCTGAATATGATTATAATTATCTATATTGGGATGCAATTCCTGGTTTTTCGTAAGGTTTGCTAAATATACACATAGGGATCTTGTACGAATAGTGGTGAATCAGTGGCCAGACTGTGGGTGCAGTGGTGATGGGGTAGGATGGAGGAAAAGCTGCTGGACCACATTCCTTGGTACTCACCTGGTAGGAATCTCTTTTGCTCTCAGCAGTACTTCTGTCTTATTAACGACTAAAATGTGTTGCCTGAACTCCCTCATTGCGGAGAAACTGGCTAAGTCAGCCACTGAAACACCAAAGAGCTAATCTCTAGTACACCCAGGAAAGCAGCAGCCCCACAGCTCTCCCTCGCGGTTATGAGTTCCTGGTAGACACTGAAGGTGGCAACTGCTGCGTGTGGCAGTGGGAACATTTGTGCGTCTGAGATGTGGTCCTGGATTGAAGCTGTGCCGTGCCACAGGTTCCTGTGTGGAATCTAACAGTACTTCCCAGGTGGCCCAGTAACAACCTGCCTGATAAGTAATGGCTGAGACCCGGGTGTTCCCTGCTGCCTCTTCTGAAGTAAGGTAACACAACGGGAATTTCTGTTAGGTTTAAAGCCACAAGCTGCAGACTGGTTGGTCAAAATTCTTTACCTCTAGGGCACTGTGACTTGAAAGAACTCTTTTATAGGAGAATAGATTCACCACCAATGGAAACAAATTCTGTTTGTCCTGGACCCGCTAATAAGGAAAAATATCATAAACACAAACTGAGTATCCTGAAAAATATTCTGAAGTGATTATTATGAGGTTGAAGGTATGTTATGCACTTAGTGTAACAATCATCTGAAAATCACTTATGATATCCAAGGGCCCTGCTACAAATTATAATACAAAATTTAGATGTATGCTTGAAAAAATGTGGGGGAAGCCAACCAGAATGAGAAATCAAAATAGCAGAAAGAGGTGTCAGGGAAACAGGAGGCTGCAACATAAAGCAAAGAATGACAACATCCGTTTAAGTCTTTGTGTTTTATGAGATTAGTCACGGTTTATAAGCTGGTGGGGTGAGGTGCAAAAACCAGGCTGTCGCCCCATGCATAGGCTAAACCCTAGTGTTGATTTAAAATTTGTGGCTTTAAATGTAACAGAAATTCCTATTGCATTACCTTACTTCGGAAAGCGCAGCAGGAAGCTCTCAGGCCTCAGCAGCTGCTTGCTGCTGTTGCTGAGGCATCTAGGTTAGTCACGCCACAGGTTCTCCCTCCTGTTCTAGCTTTTCTTTCCCTAGCCAACATCTGCTGCTGTAGGTTAGGATCCTACTTAACAGTTTACATATGTCAGTATAAAAGTTTACAACTGTGGAGGTAGGTACTGCATTATCCTCACTTTTCAGAAGAGGAAACTGAGGCAGAGAGAGGGGTTCATTAATTTGCCTAACATCACACAGCTGTAAAGTGGCAGAACAGAGATTCCAATGCAGGTCCTCCCATAGCACTGCTGAGGGCTGGGTAAGCCTGTCTTCTAAGAGCTCCGTTTGCCTATAAAATGAGCTTGAACATTCTTGCTTTCCAGAATTCCCAACCCTCTCCATTTTGAGCAGCAAATGAGCTATTGTATGTGGGTGCCAGTATATTCTTTATTGATCACACAAGCAAGATGGGAAATGGCATAACTTAAGACAAAACTCAATGATAGAAACTTTAATTCTATAATAAAATCATAATTTTTGACATCTAAAGAAAATACAGTGATACTTCAGTTCATGAACTTCATTCTTTCCACATTTCTGGTCACCAACCAAACTGGATGAGAACCAAATCAAATTCAGTGGTTAGTGTCAATGTTAACCTTATGGGGAAACTTGATTAGGTTCTTGTCCAATTCAGTTTGCAAACAGAAATGTGGAAAGAATTAATTAAGTTCATGAACGGAGGGACCACTGTAATAAAAGAATGAAAAATCTGATCTGTAGGACAGGCTAGTAAAGACAGACAGGAAGAGTATTTAATAATGAATGTTCCTTGCAAGAACACTTGCACTACGAAATACATTAACACCATCTGTGATGTAGTTACATGAACTTCACAGATACGAAGAATGGAGATGCAGGTGGCACACTACGCAGGGACAAGCAGCAGACCTGGCTCAGGTAGGGCTCAGTGAGCCACCCTGTCTTCTGGCTGAGCAGCAGAGAATTAAGTGGGAATGAGGGTACAAAGTAAGGATGGAATCATAACGGACAGAAAAGAAGACAAGTGAACCAGCTGCATTGGCTTCAATTTTCACACACTCTCAACAGGGCAGGCACAGTGCCACCACTGTGTGGGAAGGGTGTGCCTCTATATAGGGACAAGAGAGACCAACAGGACAGAGGGCAAAGCTCTGTTGAGAAGCTTCTCCCCAAACTGCTTCCAGAGAGTGCTAGCAACAAGATAAGAGCAGGTAACACCTGCTGACAGTGTATTCAGTGCTCATACTATTACGGGGCTCATAAATGAAGTCTCCTTAATGCAGGACTTCTCAGCTTGTTCCCCATTACTATTCCTGATTGTACATATCAGTGGGGTCCTGTAGGACGTTTCCACATACGCAGGCACTGATCACTGCTGACCACCCCTTCCTGCTCCCCATCCCCAGCACGATTCCCCATCTCTTCTAATCACTATTCCAACCTCAGGCTGACTTTTTTTTTTATAGCTTCCATATGAGAAAACATTCAGCACTTGTCCTCCCGGTTCTGGCGTATTTCATTTAATGTCCTTCCACTCCATCCATTTTGCTGCAAATGACAGGATTTCATTCCCATTTATGGCTAACACTACATTGTGTATTATACTACATTTCCTCTCTGTTGATAAGCGCCTAGCTCATTCTACATCTTGGTCATGTGTGCAGAGAAGTCCTTGGTGTGTTAATTTCATTTCTTTTGGATATATACATGATAGATCTATTTCTGCTGTTTCAGAGGGACTTTCAAAGTGTTTTGCATAATAGCTGGACTATTGCCACCAAGAGTATATAAGACTTCCTTTTTATCCACATTCTTGCAAGCATTATTGCTTTTGGGTAAGAGTCATTCTAATGAGGATGGAATGATGTCTCATAATACTTTCCCCTGATATGCATTTCCCTGTTGGCTAATGATACTGAACTTTTTTGGCCATTTGTATTTCTTCTTTTCGAAGTGTCTATTCAGAACATTTCCCATCCCCACCTTTTTTGAGATGGAATCTTGCTATATTGTCTAGGCTAGCCCTAGACTCCTGGGCTAAGCTGATCTTACTACCTCAGCCTCCTATGTAGCTAGGACTAGCAGTGGATCCCGGAATGCCGAAGCGCCCTTTTAAAACTGAATTAGTTGTCTTAGTAAGCCTGAGTTTTTTATATATTCTTATATTAGTCAGATGAATAGCTAAGAAATATTTTCCCATTCCGTAGGTTCCTTCACTTTGCTGATTGCTTCCTTTGTTATGCAGAAGCTTTTGAATGCAATCCCATTTGCCAATTTTTGCAATTGTTTCTGTGCTTTTGGAGTGCTATCTAGAAAAATCATTATTGGTACTAATATCTTGAAGGATTTCCCCTGTTCTAGTAGTTTCAGAATCCTAAATTTAGGTCTTTGATCCATCTTGGGTTGATTTTTGTTCACAGTGGGAGACAGGGGTCAAGTCTCAGGCCTTCTGCAGGTAGACATTAGTTTCCCAGCACCATCTGTTGAAGAGGCTGCCCTTCCAATGTAATCATTTTGATGGGTACCTTTGTTGAGAATCAGGTTGCAGTAGACGTGTGGGTTTATTTTTGTGAGCTTTATTTTGTTCCACTGATATGAGTGTGTTTATGTCAGTATCATGTTTTTGTTACTATGGCTCTATAGAATGTTACAGAATCAGGTACTGCGATACCTTCACTTTTTATTCTTTTTCAGATTTCTTGGTTATTTGGTCTTAGGTGATTTCACACAAATTTTAGCATTTTTTTCCTAGTACTTTTCTAGAGAGTACAATGAATCTGCCTCAGCAAATTTTTTATTGGTTTATAGAAAAGCTATTAACTTTTGTATGTTGATGTTGTATCTTGATACTTTCCTCTATCAGATCTGATGGTTTTTTTGTGAGTTTTAAATTTTTCTATGTAGAGAATCATATCAACTAAAAACAAGGACAATTGACTTCCTCCTTTCCTGTTTGTATGCATTTCATTTCTTTCTCTTGCTTAACTGCTCTGGGCAAAACTTCTAGTGCTACAGATGAAACCTTCTTGTCTTGTGGACGCCTTTGTCCTGATCTTAGAGCGGATACTGTGGCTTTTTCTCCACTCATGATGTTGCTGTAGGGTTGTTACATACTGCTTTCATTATGATGAGGAATGATCTTTCTATGCCTAATTTGTTCAAGGCTATTATGAAGGAATACTCAATTTTATCAAACACTTTTTTGCATCTAGAGATGGTCATATGATTTGTATCCTTTCTTTTACTGATATGTTGAAATACACTTAACAGATTTGAATGTTGAATCATTCTTGCATTGCTCAAATGAAACCAAATTGATCATGGTAAATGATCATTTTGATGTATTTTTGAATTAAATTTGTATTTCGTTGGTTTTTTTCCTCAGTGTTTATCAGTGACAGTGGTATATGGTTCCTTTTTTGTTGTGTGCTTGTCAGATGTTGATAATAAGGTAATTCTGGCCTGATAGTATGAGTCTGGAAAGTCTCCCTCACATTCAGGTCTATGGAATAGTTTGAGAAGAACTAGTCTTAGCTCTTCTTTAAAAGTTTGGTAAAATTCAGCAAGGAAGCCATTTGGTCCTGGGCTTTGCTCTGGTTGGGAGATTTTTAATTGCTGATGTGCTAATATTACCTGTTATGTGGTGTGATCAAAACATGGTGAACGTTTAAATTTTTTAAAAAATTTATTATAGTGGCAAACCATGTGGGGACCAGGAAGAGAGAAGTCAGTGCCTTCTGAATATCGGTCATGCTGGGACTGGGAGGATCCCACCAAGAAGCCAACCAGGAAGCCTTTCTGGTAAGTCAAAAAAACCACATGGTACCCAGGAAAAAAAAAGTCAGCACCTCTGGCCCTACTGGCATATGGGCTGAGAATCAAGAACCCCGACCCCAGCCCTAGGTAAGTAACAGGAGGGTTTGGTCAGAAGACAAGCTGAGTAGATAACAACTGAGGTACAAAAAGCAACCGAATGCTTGTATTGTTTGCAGGCCTGGGGCCAGTGGTCTGAGCATCAGCTGGGAGGATGACAGTACACAGTATAGCAGCTATGGGGGATCCCTTCTATCTTGCTTTTGAGGTTCAATGTGGTTGTTTTGTTTCATTCTGATTGTTTCGCTTTATTCAGTATTCTGTTTTGACTGGTTTTACTCTGTTTTGTTTTGATTTTGTGATACCTGATGGAATGGACAACTATTAGGAAGATAAGATACACGATGGTGGTCATTGCTGTTTTTCTATTATCTTGCTTCAATTTCACTGTTTTGATTGGCTTTATTCATTTTGTTGGGTTATCTTTTTAAAAAATTTAAAAATTTAAGATAGTAACAGACACATGACCTTTAGTTTCCCTCAAAATCCTTTCCCCACTTGGGATACACTTATCCCATAGTCTTTGCCACTTTCTGAAGCAGTTCTGGAAGTCCTCTTCTTGGTAACTCTTTAGTTGCACTGTCATGGCTGCCTCCATACGAACTCAATCAAAATATGTGCCTTTCACAGTTATTTTGAATTTGGGGAAGAGTCAGAAGTCACAGGGTGTCAGATCAAGCAAATAAGGTGAATGAGGACACACTGTGATGTTTTTATTTGATGGAAGTTGCTATAAATATTTGATGACTGCAGAGTGCTAAGAAATTAAAAATAATTTTAAAAAGCTAATTACAGTAAAAGACACTGTCATTCATTCCTTTCAAAATAATAAAAAAAAACACTCCACTTTGAAAACACTTATCCCACTGTTCTTGGCAATATCTTTTGCTGAAAAAAGTTGTAAACAGTCACCATATCTTTCAATCACACCTTGTACTGATTTATTCAGGATTGTGTCTTTGGTTCATTTTTGGTAGTTGATACGTGACCAGAAATTTGTTCATGTGTTCTAAGTTTCCCAATTTTTTAACATACAGTTTCTTAAAATAGTTTATGTTCCTTTAAATTTCTGTGGCACCAGTTATGTCCCCTTCCTTTAGCTCTAATGTTATACAGGTTTTTTCCCATGGCTGGTCTAGCTAAAGGATTGACTTCTATCTTCTCAAAGAACAGATTTTTTTGTTTCACTGATGTTTTGTAAGTTTTTAGTTTATTTCATTTATTTTGGATCTTTGTCATTTCTTTCCTTCTAATAATTTTAGGCTGGTGTGTTTTTGCTTTTCTAAGTCCTCAAGATGTTCCTGTTAGGTTACATGTTTAAAATCTCTTTTTTAAAATGTAGGCGCTCTGCCATAAATCTACCTCTTAATGTTTTTGCTGTGTCCTGTAAGTTTTGCTTAAACTTTCTTTTCTTACTTGCTTAAACTTTCTTCACTTACTTCTTACTGAACTACTGTTCATTCAAATGTTGTTTAGTCTGCATTTATTTGTGTAATTTTAAAAGTTTCTGTTTTTCATTGTGATCAGAAAATACAGTTATATGGTTTCTCTTTTTTGGATAATAAATGTTTGTGACTTAATGTATTGTTTATTCTAAAGAAATTTGTGTGCTTAGTCCAATTGGTCTATTGTATGGTTTCACTCTAGTGTCCCCTTGATTTTTCTGTCTGGATGATCTGTCCACCGGTGAAAGTAAGGTACTAAAATTCTTCAATTTTATTGGAGCTTATCTCTCTCTTAAAGTCTAATAGTGTTTGCTTAATAAAACTGAGTGTTCTGACATTAGGCCAATAACACAGATTTATAACTGTTACATCTTATTGAATTGGTCCTATGATCATTATATAATGGCCTTCTTCGTTCTTCTTACAGTTTTTAACTTAATGGCTATTTTATCAAATATTAGAATACTCATGTTTTTAGGCTTCCATGTGGTTAGAATATCATTTTCCATCCTTTTACTTCCTGTGTGTCTTTGCTTGTGAAATGAATTTCTTACAGGTAGCATATTGTTGGCTTAGCCAGCCTTTATCTTTTAACTGAAGAATTTCCTTCATTTACAATTAGGATTTAACTGACAAGACTTATTCCTGTTATTTTAATGATTTTCTTTTAGTTGTTTTAGTTTCTTTTTCCTTTTTTGTTTATCTATAGTTTGGTAGTTTACTGTATTGCTGGGTTTATCTACTTTTTTAGAAAAACTTAACTGCCATCATGAATACATATGGAAATATAGCTTTTACTTCTGGAAATAAGGCTACCTTGGCATCTTTTGTAGAGTTGGTTGAATGGTCATGAATTCCTTTAGCTTATGTTTATCTTGGAAGGTCTTTAAATTTCTCTCTCATTTCTAAAGGATACCCTGGCTGGGTATATAGTATTTTGGTTCCCAGTTAGAGTTTCAGGACTTTGAATATACCATTCCATCCCCTCCTGGTCTGAGAGTTCCTGCTGAGAAATATGCTGTTATTATAATAAAGTACTCTTAAAAGTGGCATGGTGAATATTATTTGGCTTGGTTTATAGTACCTGCCAGTAACAGGTTTGAAAAGAAACAAATCTGTTCAGGATTTGACAGTATTAGATCAGTTTTGGTAGATTTATTCATAAAACTGGTGAACCTTTACTACAAAATGTTTCCATTAAAATGAGATTATAACTCTCAGTATTGTTCATACTCGCCCGAGAAGGAATTCTTCTGTTATGCTTGAAAATGTGTTACTTGGAATTGAGATGGCTGGATCAATAGGATTAAGTATATCTAGTTACATAGTAGGAGACCAAAACTACAGACACCTCACTGCACTCATTAATGGAGACCTAGCTAGCCTTGGCGACTCTGTATCTAAATTAAAAGATTCTCTAAGCTCCTTAGCCAAAGTGGTTTTACAAAACCATCGAGGCTTGGACCTTCTTTTCCCTAAAAAAGGGAGGTCTCTGTTTGGCCTTAGGAGAAACCTGCTGTCTATATACCAACCATTCTGGAGTCATCAGGCAAAACATGGCTGCCCTTAAGAAACGGTTAGAGGAACAGGAGCGGGGACAACAGGCAGAACACAATTGGTTAGAGCGATGGTTCTCATTTTCCCCTTGGTTGTCTACTCTTATATTGGCAGCTATAGGACCTCTGCTAATCCTCTTGGCCCGTGTAACTATCGGTCCCTGTATCATAAATAAATTGGTATCTTATGTAAAGGGCCGAATACAAGCTGTCAAGCTGATGATCTTAGCGACCCAGGGTTGTGAGCTATTACCTGTAGATTCAACTATGAGCCAAGGATTTGGCTCACTGACAAAAATCAGTGGGGAATGTTGTAACCTAACTCAAGCGCCACCATTCTGTTCTGCATGTGCCACGCCCTTTGTCCTAAACTGCAACCATTGTCCCAAATCGCACTTTGTACTTCTTGTGACTCCAGTAATTGTGTTCTTCCCGTAATGCCTGCCGCCAGCATGAGGTATTCCTGGAATAGACTAGCCACAAACCTCTGCACTCTGACCCTAGGCAAACAAGATGTCCTGTTTCCTCAGGAATGCACAGGTGTGCTGAAGAGCTAATTCTTTCCCCTAAAATAAGCCTGTCTCTCTGGACAACTTGCCCTTTGCTTGCCCACACCTTTGCATTTTTTCCCTTTATAAACCACCCCAAATCTTAGCCTAGTTGCACAGCACTGTAAATTCCACCTGCACTCTGTGTTGCTGGATACCAGCCTAAATAAAAAAGCGCTCTCTTCTTTGCCCTCCAAAAAACAAACAGAAAACCCCCCAAAAAAGTGGCATGGTACTTGGAATTTTGACAGTATGAACATAATATGCTGGTTTTTTTTTTTTTCATCTTGGTGATGTTTATTCCTGTTCCTACAGTCTATGTCTTTTCCAAGATTAGGGAATTTTCTGTATTAACCTTTATCTGCTTGTCTTCAGGTATCCCAAAGATGTAGATGATTGTTTAACGATGTTTCAAAGTACTGGCTGCCCTTATTGTTTCTTTTGTGTCTGAATGGGATATTTAAAATACCTCTCTTCAAGTTTAGATTTTTCTTTTCCTTGATGTAGTCTTTGATGGGAGTTTCAACAGTATTTTTGCCTGGCTAAACTCACCATTTCCAAGATTTCTGTTTGGTTGTTTTTCACACACTCTTTGATGAATTTCCCACTTGTATTCTGCTTTAATTCACACAGTGGTACCTTGGTTCACAAATGCTTTTGTTTACAAACAGTTTGATTTACAAACAGAAGTGTTTGACAAAATTCTGTATTTGTTTGCAAACTCTGTACTGGAGGATGAACACAAACATGGCCATCTTTTCCAAAATTATAACAAATTAAGTTCATAAACCAAGGTTCCACTGTAGTTTTTTCTAAAATTTTAAAATTCTTTATTGGGTATTTCACCCATTTTAATGTCTTTGGAATTTGTTGCTAGAAAGATATCTTCTTTTGGCGATCTTGTATTACCTTTTCATATTGCTCATGTTTCTTTGTTGAGATTTGTGCATCTGCTAACTACCATTACTTCTAGGAGATGCTTCCTTAGTAAGCAGCTTTCTTCTGAAGGTGTGTCTTGGGGGTGGCAATTAAGCAATGTTGTCTTTAATTCTAGCTGGGGTCACAGTGGTCACCATATGGCTTCTCTGGCTATGTTTAGTGAGTCTGAGCACAGTGCATACTGTGGTGGCTTCAGAGAGACCCGCTGTCTCTGCTGACCATGCAAGAGAGAGTGGGGAAAACTCTAGCAGTTCAGGCAGGTGTGGTGCTACCAACAGTAGGTGTAAGGTACTCATGATGTGGCGACTCCTGCTGTGTGAGTGGTGGGCCCTAGTGATGGGGATTTCCCAGAAGGTGGGTGCTAGCTTTGACAGTAGTGAGGGTCTCTGGCTGGGGCAGCCCCTCCAGTAGTAAAGAGCTTGAAGCACTTGCTTACGATCAGTCAAGTGTGCAGGGCCGGAGAAGGGATGGCAGGAAGCACCGTACCCACTCTATGGTGCTCAAACTCAGTGCCAACAGCAGTACATGGTCAGACAAGGTACAGTGCTGATGCAAACTATGTGTATGTGGGGGTGGCAGCAGAAACTGGGAGGTTTCTCTCTGCCACTACTACGGTTGTGCCCAACTAGGAGTGGGACCTTGGCCCCTATGTGAACTCAGGAGTAGAGGGAGAGCCAGGGTTCCTTCCCATCCCCACCCAGCAGAGGCACATGGCTAAAGCAGGGCAAAATTCCTCTTGGGAGGAGCCTTTTTTTCATGTCCCTATGGAGCCCCATGGTAGAGGTAAAGGGGACAGGGGCAGGAGAACGATGTGGGCACCTGCCTTCGGTTCTGACACTGGTGAGAGTCTACATGTGGCTGGAGTTCTTGCAGTGTGAGTGAAAGCCCCCTATCTCCCGGTTCTCAGGGGCGGTGCCCTCCGTGCCTCCTCATTCACTACAGCGCAGGGCACCCAGCAGGCTTCAGTCACAGTCACTCTGTTGGGACAAGCTGTGTGAGGCAGCTCCCTGTGAAGTCAGCATGGTAGAATGTTTGTGGAGTCTCTGTGATGGGAATATGCAAGAGTTTCTGACACTTAAAGTCATCCAAGGTCAGATCACAGCTCACATGTTTGGCAAGGTGGCTCGTCTACAATAGCTGCCTGGTGTTCACAGCAGCTGATGTGATGTGCGATATGCTTTCAAAGGAAGGCTGCGCAGGCTGCAGGCTGTCCATGTGGGCTTCAGGCCTGTGAGGACTGTGTACCTTTGCAGTAGCCAAGATTGGCAGCATCCACAACAACAGTTTGCTGGAATCCTCTGCTCCCTCTTCCCTCAGATGTGCAGCCAAGGTTTACATACTGGGAATTGTTTCTTTATCCCAGGTTTCTGAGTTTTACACAGTTCTAGTCTCTCTCCTGCTGGGTTTCTAGTGTCTTCTCACAGTCACTCAGGATAAAATACAGCTATGTACTATTACTTGGGTTTATCTTTGTGGAGGAAGAAGTGCGTGCTGGGAACTGCATCCATTTTGAAAAATATTTCTTCTCAGCTTTTTTACTAGGAAAGCACATGGCAAATGTACAAGGATATTTATTTTGCAGTTTCTTAAATTTATATCAGCAACAAGCATGATTAGAATGCTGCAGAGCACAGTTGGGTAAAGACACTTCACTGTGCTGGGTGGCAGCCATTCATGCACTAGTGCATATCAGAACCTTCTGGAAAGCTGCCCCCACCCTTCTAATTTCTGACTCAGTGGGTCTCAGGTCAGGCCTCAGAAAAGTGATGCTGCTGGCCCCAGGGACACACTTTGAAAATAACTGTTCTAATGTGTACCTAAGGTAGGTGGGAGGGCCTGTGCCTGGAAGGACAGCATTTTTTTCTAAGTGCAAAAATCAACATTACAGAAGGGCTAAATAAAAATGAGGGGAGAAATGGTAGGAGGGAAAGTTGGGTTTTTATTGGGTCATACAGAAGGGCTAAATAAAAATGAGGGGAGAAATGGTAGGAGGGAAAGTTGGGTTTTTCTTGGGTCAAATTCCTTTTTCTTCTCACATTATGCAGAAAATGCCTATCCAAACCACAGCTCCAAATTCTCTCTCCACTTGGCATATAGATCTGTCATTTTTTTAAGCTAAGAAATCAGTAACTCAGAAATCCAGGTGTGAGTCCCATGAGCAATCTTTGCATACAGTTGGTGCTATGTGAGTGACAGACACAGTAAACAAACAGAACAGAAATTAAAGACTGCTTTGAAATGGAAACTTCATGTTGGAGGTCAGTGTCTGCTCAGAGAAGCACCACAGTTGGTGTGGTACACTCACATCCCTCCGGTCACCAAGAGAACAGACAAGTGGCAAAAGGCAGGCCCCTGCGGGGAGGCAGAAAGCAAGGAGGAAACCCCCTGCCTTCGGGTAGGGGAGATCACCAAGTCAGAGCTGGCAGCTGGCGGGGGTTAAGACACTGCTAAATGGATTGCAAAATAAATGCCCAAAGCTTTTCTTTCTCCTTCCTTCCTGGATGCACACTATGAAATCTGTGGCCTTGGTGACCTCAACTCGTTCCTGAAAGGTCAGCTTCTCTTCAGGAAAGGGTCCTACTGAGTTCCCTGGGCACAGCCAGACTGGTCTAGGTAAATGCTCTGCCCTGTATGAGCTAAGGACCAGCCAGAGTGCTGGGGGGGTGGGTCCTGAGATGGGCAGCCCTCTCCGCTTAGAGGGAAAGGCTTCTGGCTGTAAGGTCAACAATCTGACAGGACTTTAAATAGATGTAAGAGGAAGGTAAAGCAGAAAATATTTAATGACAGGCAGCAGTTCCTTCCAGAGCACAGAAACACACTGGAAAATGATACTTAGAAATGAAATGTAACCCTCTAATTGCACATGCTATAGTAAATTCCTCACACTAATTTGCCTATAAAAATAAATGTGTTTTCCAAATGTCTACTCTGCTACAGGCAGCTTTAAAATCTATTTGTAATTAGCCTCTATCTGATTGGTAGGGTCCTTTAATTTTAGGTTTGAACGAACTATGGAGCTTCTGAAAACTAATCCCTTCGAAGCTTCAGAATAAAATTTCTGACTCCTTATGAGGGAGCTGGGCTTTCAGGGAAAAGCAACACTGTTAGATGCTGCTGTATAAACAAGAAACCATGATTCCCGATCCAGCTGGCACCAGATGGGGCCTCGTGGAGACACTGCTGTACCCCACTTACTCAGGTAAGGCGTCTACCTGTCCCCTGACGACTGTCTGAGTCCTATCTTCCCACTCCCACTCTGAGACTGAACAGAGACAATCCACTGACAGGTGTCCAGTGCTAAAAAGTGCCCAAAATAAAACCTGAAGATTTTATAAAAAATGTAGGAGACCCTAACGTCTGGGCCACATGCAATTTGAAGTCTTCAGTGCTCCTGCGTGGGTTCTGACTGTGTGTCTTGGGGTGGGCACTGTGGCATGTGTGTGTGGCTCAGTTGTGGACATCAGAGTGGTGGGCACAATACTTGCTCTGGTTCTAGAATTGCCCCAGTTACTTACTGTGACAAGCAAAAGTGCCTACACCTGTCTGTCGGAGGCAGTCCCCATCTGCCAGAACCACTGGACAGGGCATACAAGGTCTCTGTCCTCTTCCTCTGGAAGCTAACAGGACCACAAGGACCACAGCTGGAAACCTGGAGCTAGGTATGCTACCTGGAGGACATGAATGACCCATGATGTCCCAGTGGCCTCTCCATGAGGCAGCACAGCAGGGTCCCTGCATGCTGTGCCTGGCAGATGCTGAATTCAGATGCGGAAGACCACTGGGGAGCTTGCTAACATTGATGTCACCTCTCAAGGGCAGGAAAGACAGTGAGAAGGAGCTAGGCCAAGCGCTATCTAGAGTTTGGGTCTGGAATGTTCCCACTTATTAAAGGCCTGGCTGCCAGACTGTGGCATTCTAGTGTGGTGAAGAGGTAGCGTCTACAGTGAGAAATTCTCTCTTCTCTCCCTCTCTCTGCTTCCTAGTCACCAGAAGCTGAGCAGTTTCCTGCACCCTAGGCTCAAAGCAATGTGGCTACATGACCACGGACTGAAATACCTCTGAAAAAGCCACCTTTCTTCTTTTCTGTCAGTGTGATGAAGTTTTTAACATACCAAGCTTGGGCAGGCAGCTCATAAATTTACCATGGCTCCAAATGCCTTTTGGGCGCCAGAGGGATGAAGGTCCTGTTGTTTCTAGGAGTTGTCTATGGGGAAAGATGCATCGCTGTGAAGGGCTGGGAAGGAGACTTCCCTTGGAAGAACTGACTCCCCACTTCATCTGGGGAGAAGGGCTATTTTAGGAGAAGACACACAGAACAGGGGGAGCTGCAGGGCTTCTGAGAGACAGACAAGCTTTGTGCATCCCAGATGAAGCAGCTGAATGGGTCCCCACACACGGAAGGATAAGCAAGTCCTGTCCATAACACTGATACTAGCTGGCAGTAATGTAACTTACTCCTTATCCATCCTAAGATGCTAAAAGTTGCAGCACGGAGCTACTGTACATACTATGGGTAGTTAAGGAAAGGACCAGCTCTGAAGAGAAGTGCTTCTTCCGAGCAGTGAGCAGCAAGTGACACATAAAGGCCCCTGCAGCAGGTGCAATGCAAAGCTGCATGATGAAGCAATGAGAGGGGACCTGGTGACATTCACAAAGCATCATGGGGAACTGCAGCATAGCTGGGCACTCAAAGCCATCCATAATTAGGGCAGCAAGGAAACTATGACCTGTTCAACATTCACCACAGGGCAGAGCCAGGACATGTGACCATCACAGGTATCCCATTCAGCTGAAAGGCCTGGAGCAGTCACCACTCTCCCTGTCAGTGCCATTCTGAGGACCCCCACTCCCCTGGTACACCCTGTAATCTGTGGGCTGACTGTCACCTTTGCTGTTGAGCTTACAGGTCTCACTTTACCAATCACTATTTTTTTTTCCTCCAAAGACCATTAGCATAACAGCCACAAGGAAGATTCTGTCTGAGAGATTAGAGACCTCTCATTTATTGCCTTCTCTCTCTCTCCCGCCTCATTCCATGTTACCCAAGCACCCACCCTGGGAATGTGGAGGACATGGAAAGGGGAGTGACTCTTCTGGTGTGGCATAAAGGGTATCAGTTATGAGCAGGTGGAGTGGAATAATAAAATTTATTTTGGTGAAAATACCTGGTTCTGGGTTTCAGTAGTGAGCTGTCTGGGGATGGCTAGCTGCAGTTCTATGAACTGGGGGTACAGTAACATTTGGATGCCACAAATGCACGTTAACTGTTTCTTCGTCCCGATTTGCCCATGATTCTAGGTGGTAGGGGCCTCCTGGTGTGGAGCTCATGCTTCTAGAGCTATATTTCCACGGGGTCAAACTGGTTTTAATTGGCTCCAAGGAGGTGTGAATGTCTTAAACCAGATATATCATCAAACAGGTTATGACTGGCTTGAACTGGGTTCAAGTTTAAACTGGGTTAGACTAGCCCAATTAGCTTAAGTGGTTCAATTTACTTATGAGTAAGCCAGTTCAATCCAGCCTGAATAGAATCAACAGGTTCAAAAGCAAGGGTACCTAGTTTGAATCAACTCTGCACGAATATTCAAGTCACTGACTTTTATCAATTTTTCAAAGTCTATGGTCATATTTACTGCTCCTCGCAAGTCACCATTTAGAATAACCTAGATAGTGTTCCATATCAGAAATCTTCTTCTGCTTAGTACTGCTAAGAGGGACGGACAACGGCCTGCGATGTTATCTTCTTTCTAAATGCAGGACCAGACCCACAGGTGTGGGGTGATGCTGTGGACGGCCCAGGTGCCCACAGCCGTCCATCAACCCCCTTCACCCACACGGCCCCCTCACCTTGATCCTGCTTACTGCTTCCTGGGCCTGCATCATGCGCACATTTTTGGAAGGAGTTTTGTCTGAGAGCAGCTGGGTGGAGCCAAGGTAATTGGCGGCAAAAATGATTCCATCGATCAAGTCTTCAGGGTCACAAGGTCCAGGAACTGTAACACACAGAGCAGCAGCAGTGAGTGAAGCCACCCAGGGGAGCGCCTGCCAAAACCCAGAGGGTGCACCATCCCTCCCACACGCACTACCGGCAAAGGTGGGCCAGGTCCAGAGACCTCTGGCCAGGTGGTCAGCCTGCCTTTACTCACCCCTCCTTTCCAGTTAAAAGGCACTCTTAGCCACTTCCCCCAATCCAATCCAGGTACTGTGAGAAATGGTGCACGCATTTACTTAAATATGAAGCATAAAATCTGGCAATGAAAGATGTTGTTCCTCTTAAGACTATGAAGTCTCTGAGGTCAAGGACCATGTCACATTCATCTCTGAGTCTCAAGTCTGTTACCTTGTGGCTATCACCTGGATTTTGCTAGATAAATGGTTGAGTGAACAGAAGGCTATTTTATTGGGAAATGTGATTTTATATGGCACTAACTATGGCCATTCATTCCTATCTCCCTCCTCTATAACGGAGTAAATTAGTTCTATTATTGAAAAAATGGGATATTTGTTTTGGAATATCTGGATTCTTTTCACAGCTTCTGACCTTAATTCTGAAAGATAAATATATACACCATTCTCCCCAAACCGTGGTCCCATACCACCTACTTACACACCATAATATTTACCATCTCTTCCCACACACAGATCAATTCCAAGGAAAATCAGAATTTTCTGTTCTCATTCACCATTCTAGCAAATAAAATCTTAATCTGAAATATTTTCAGTAGAGGTATCTGATTCTAACCAGAATCACCAGTAAGCTGTACATGAAATCTGGGACCAATGTAACTTTACAAATTAAAATACTTATGTCAATGAACCTGTTACAATTGAAATTTTTTTTGACATGAAAAGTGCCAAATCTGGGGGAAACTAACATATACATTTCCCCCACTGTTAAAACCTCAGCAACGTGGAGGGATTATCTGAAATGGTTTTTACTTTTATCTTTAACCATCAAACTCATCTTGAGTTTATACAGCTGCTTCCCACAATAAGCTACTTACCAGGCCATAGACTTAAACAATTTATTCATTTTTCTAAAACTAAATTGACAGTTGAACAAGGAAATTAAAAATATTTTAGAAAAGACCTTCATAAAGCATCTTGTAGTAGTGTAGTAAGTAAGCTGATACTTGTCCTATTCTCTGTCTTTCTAGAGAAGGCTTCTGGACAAACGTTCTAAGTGGCATATAGCCAGCTGCCTCCATGGCACACCAGGAATTTACCTTCTCAACAGTTATGTGGTTCCACCCTGAAACTTTCATGGGTATGAGGAGGATTCAGGTTATTTACAATAGCCAGTTTTTACAGACAGACACTATAAGATTCTGTCTTCTGAAAAGTTCCTAGTGGTGGACTTAGGATGTTAATCACTTTTCTTGGCTTGATGTTGGAAAAAAAGAGCTCATCTAGGGTACTTAAAAAACTATTTTGAATGCTAAAAGAAAAAAAAATTAACCTACCTTTTCTATGGGACTGCCAATATCATTTATTCATTCTGATTAGCTCTATTCACTGAAAAATGGCCCCTTTCACGCATAGTAAGTGTGAGATTGCAGGTATGTTTCAAAGAAATCCAAATAAGTATAAATGCCAATCATCTATGGACATAAAAACAACTTTTAAGGCTGATATGATCTTATGCCATTTATCCTTCAAGGAAATTGGCTTTTAGTCTAGGTGCTGGCATATTTTTTAAAAAGCAAAGCTGTAATGATCCTACATCAAAAAATTCCAGGTTTTGCTGTGGAACATGTTTCTCCCTCCCTTTTGGGCTGCCTTGTGGGAGAATGAACACATGCTACATCCTCACACCCAGATTAATGCTGAGCCTCAAATTCCTGAAGCCTCGTGGGATGGCTACAAAGAAAGGAGTTTCTATACCTCTGGAAACTTTGCAAGATGTCTCATGGCATTTCAGAACTTTGCCCTACTCCTCAATGGTGCAGGCAGTTTACAGCTTACTCAGTAAGGAACCTACTGAACTACTAGTTTTTCCAGGGCTTCAGGCCCTTGGGTTCATGAAGGATTATCAATTCTGGTAACTCACTTCCAGGCAGCAAAACACAGCAACCGTTCATTCACAGAACCCAAAGGCTGGACAGAGCTTCCTAAAGAGTCTCTTCAAGGTGGTAGGAATCTTCCCCACCAGAAAAATCCTCTGTCCCACCCCTGGTGCAGCATCAGTGTCACCTATAGCCAGAGGGTGACTGAGAATGAGGATTCTGCACCATTTGGGTGGCATGATCTCAAGCCCTGGGTTTAGTTTTGGCCCTGCTGGTCTTCAGCCTCAAAGAGAAACACTGGCTCCAGAGAAAATCATGAAGTTAAGCTGGCATCGGAGGCTGCCTTCATAAACTGGCTCTACTAACTGCAAACTGCTTGAGGTCAGGTAGGTTATTCACCCTTTGATACCTCCATTCTCTCATGCGTAACATGAGGATAATTAAAAACCCACTTCATGAGAGATTAATGTAGGAGTCAATTAGTATTACATGCAAAATGCTTAGCAAAGTACCTACCAGAGACTGTTTGTTAAAGGTTACTATTAACAGTTCATCCACCTAAGAGATGGGAACACTTTTCTCACAAAAGGACCAAATTTTCTTCACCAAATTCATCCCACTTGAATGCTCTTGATGGATGTAGGACACCTGGCTAAGCTGTACCACACTGGGGAAGCTCGCAGCTTCCGGGTCATATCCACACAGGGAAGAAGATTTCAGAGAGGTTCACTGATATTATTCTCTCAGTTTAAGACCTTCAAACTGTTAGCATTGGATTTAGTAACTTTGTGGCTTTTCTGCCATGCTATTTCCTTCTTTTCAGTGCTTCAAATGCCTCAAAATAATGAAAAATTCATGAGTGATTCAGTGCTCAATATTTTCTTTTCAACGCTTACCTTCAACGTAGGTTGGGAATGAAGCCAAGCTTTTTCTTGACTGTAATTAAGACAAAGAGGTTTCAAAGAGGGCAAAGCATGATGAAATATATACATCAACACAATCACCCAGGCAAAATGAAAAAGAAACACATCACCAGTGGCTTTTGTTAACCAGTTATTGACTATTTACAGGCAAAGACAGTGTGGTTAAACATGCATTTATTACTAAAGGTTATCTAAAACCGAGAACAGTTTGATCAAATTGCAGATAATCAGAAGACACTACACATTGCAGAGAGGAGTCTGCCAGCTTAAAAAATATCCTACAGACTGAAATCTACACTCAGCAACAGCAGTAAAAAAGGTACAATTTATATTCTTGAGTCTGAGTAAGTCTCAGACTTGAGAAGAGAAGCTGTATGGAAGAGATGGGGGAACGGGGACTCCGTCATCCCTGTCCCAGCAGACTGAGGTCTGAGGACAGACCAGAGAAGGACACAGTATATTTTCAATCTAAAAGTGCTGATTAGTAAGAGAACCAGCATTATGATTGTATAAGAAATTAAGAATTCCCTTAGAGAATTTTACTGTAGGTCTTAGCTTCAAAGATATTTATGCTAAAAATGTGTGCCAGTTGTTTACCCTTCTTCCTTTCACTATTCCTGATGTATTCACTTGAAAAATATCATTATATAAATAACGATATATAACATTATTATTGTATCATATTATAGTATGTTACCTTAAGCTGGTTATTAAATTATTATCATCATTATTGAATGTTACCCTAAGATGAGAACATAAAAAGGGAATAAATTAAAAATCCTGGAACTTCTTAAGTAACATCTCATAGCAAAAGAAAGCTTCTAACAGAATGGCTAGAAATGGATGTGAGGAGCGGGAACCTTCTAGAACCAATCAGAAGGCAGTTCAAGTGCTAGCAAGCACTGAGATAAGCACAACTTGCCATGGCCCCTCTTAGAAGCCAATGTCCTAGACAAAACTTCATGGGAAATAAGAGTAGGAAATTCACAGTGACAGAACCTGCAGCAGGCAGGTCTGGGGCAGAGGGATGCAAGTGGCACGTTAAAGACAGGAGTCCCTAATATCCTACAAATTGCAGTGTTAACTATTCAATGAAAAACTGGGGGCACCCGAAAGAAACCTACTTTTAAACTCTCAGTTCAGGAGGGTGACAAGAATTCCGCAGCTGCCCTGTGTGGTGAGTCACAGAACATGCTGCAGCTGCAGGGCAACTCTCCTGTAAGGTGTGCTCTCTGGGGTGTCTTGGCTCCTCATTTTTAAGAAGCTGGGGCTCTTACGCACGGAACAAAAGGTTTCCAGCCACCAGTGTATACAAAGTGCAAGCTGGGTTAAGTGGATACGAGTAAACAGTGCTTTACATTCTCTTTTCTTTCCACTTCCAAGTGAAAAGACAGGACCAGTCGAGTTGAAACCCATCTAGTTCTGGCTGGGTTAAAGAAGAAAACCTGTAACTGCATGGTATGCAAATGGAAGTCAGCTTCTTAAGGGCCAAAATTTTGAAATTATTACTTCACAGACCATGTCTCTGCTGTCCTAATAATGAGAGCTCTGTAATAGGTCTGGTGTATAAGATTTACATTGTATAATCAAAATAGCCTAGCCTCTAGTATATCTGAGAAGCCAATGCAGATTTTCTTGAGTTTTATTAGGATGCTTTTATCAATGCTAATTTCAAAGACAATGGCCAGATTTTAGCAGCTACAGAAGAATTACTGTATAGCTATAAAAGCTACAATTTTATTTAGAGCTACGATGCTGGGTGTATTTGATACATTCACTTATTCCTATTCATGAGCTCATGATTAGCTTTCTTTAGTCTCAGGGGTAGTAAAAGTGTTTTGTGAAATGAAAGAATCTCTTTCTTACAAAGAAGATTTTCATCATTATTTCTAAGGATATTCAGAAACACATGCCAAGAACTGAGAAACTAACAAATATGCCTTGCTTATTATATCTGATGTGTAATCAAAGGCTGATCATAATCAGACGTCTGATTGCCTTTTGTTTTCTCACATGTGGACTGAGAAGAAACCAGCTGACCCTTAGCACTGAAGAATTAATAAGGCTACATTTAAGAAGCTAAAGGCCAAGATCTGGGGGTTTTTCTGCGGGTCACATAAAACACTGCAGAGGCTGGAGCTGACAGCTGGAATAATAATACACAAGAGGCAGCAGTCCCTGGTAAATAAGAGCACAGGCCCACAGCCGTCTGATTCAAAACCTGGTTGGCCATTCATGAGCTCCGTGACCTCAGTAAGTTGCTCAGCCTGTCAGGTTTCCCAGCTACTAAATAAGGCCAATGATAGCGGCTACCTCAGAGAATCATCTTCAGAAGTAAATGGGACACGAGCTGTGCTTCTCAGCCAGGAGCACGGTAAATGCTCCTCGAGATTAGCACTCATTACTGTGGCTGGCTGTCTTCTTACTGTTTGTCCTCACTCACCCAATATGCTCTGAGTAAGTACGAAGCTGTATGGAAGAGATGGGGGAACGGGGATGCTGTCATCTCTGTCCCGGCAGACTGAGGTTTGAGGGTAGACCAGAGAAGGACACAGTATATTTTCACTCTAAATTCTAATGTCAGGTTCATATCAAAAAGGTCTATGTATATTTACTACTAACAGAGTAATTAAAATACACTTCTTCACATGAATAGTATGTGTATTCCACGATATGCTAAGGGTGAGTTTAAGACGTGCTTTAGAGGTGACCAGCCACTCAGGTCAAAACAGACTGTTTTCCTGCATTGCATTTAACATAAAACTATTAGCAAAACAAGAAAGTGTGAGACCACCATTCATTGTGTGGTTTACTTCTTTAACCTATCTCCTCTGTGTGGATGAGGGAGCAACTGTGCAAAATATATTTGGAGCAAGCTGAGCCCACACACCCATTATTTGCCTGAGGCTGGGCCACCAAAAGGATGACAGTCACCTGTATGTCACAGGACACTGGATACTGGTGAAGGCAGTGGCTTGCACCTTGAAAAAACACCTGCCCTTTTTTTAGCCCCAGAAACATCAGGAGGAGCTAGCAGAATCTTCTCATTTAGGAACTGTATGGCACAGCTGTTTGTCCTCCACAGGAAGAGTGAACATATGTACCCAAAAGGGACCTTAGGACTGCTCTTTCAGTAGCCCCTGGCTGCTCTGCAAGGGCTTAACAAGTGTCGGTGCGCTCCCTACAAACCAGACAGCAGTGGAACACTCCTCACCGCAGAACATTCTGTTAGACAGCAATGCTTTAGAAAGAGGTCAGGATGCTACCCAGATGGGATGCTTAGACAGGTGGCATGAACTGGAACTATGACTTAGAGAAGATGACATGTGGTCACCCTGCTCTTATTGAAAGACCTTTTTATTAAGAATTAAAATAGATGCATATTTAAGAAACCAACCCATCTTCTAAGCAATACAGCAGCTGCCAATCTATAGTATCAGAATGAACCTGAGGGCACGAAGAAGGAGCTGACACAGAGCTTTTGATGCTCAGAGCTGTCCAACAGAACATTCTGCAGCAATGCTCATGTTTTGTCACCTGCTTCCATCCAATACGGTAGCCACCGCCCACAGGTTGCCACACATAAATTTTTCATTTTATTCATTCATTAAAGGACTGCTGTGGCTAGTGGCTACCAACTGGGGCAGCATGGCTTTAACAGATGAACTATACACTGGCAAGGAGCTCTACAGGGACAGAAGAAAGCACAGAGCAGTGTTAGAATTAAACAAAACAGGCCGAAGGCTTCACAAACAAACAGTGCCTCCTACCTCTTTGTTGGTGGAGGCTTCCGCGGGGTCACTGGGATGAAGGGGTGTACTTGACGACTCTGCACCCAGAGGTGATGAACTGCCAGGAGACGGAGACTAGAACACAGCAAGAGGACAGGCAGCAGTAAGAATCTGAGCCACATCTCCTCGGGGGGCTCAGAGGAGGAGGTGGGCAGAGGGGGGCAAACTAGACACTGGAGCTGGGAGAAACCGCTCTGGAAACAAACTGCTAAGTACAGAACAAGCCAGGGGCATTTCAGTTTTCTTTTCCATTTGTGCCATCGCTTCCAAGAAGTTTTATTGCTCCACTCCACCTTAGGTTAAATGTGGAAAGAATCTTTGAAAGAAGATTATTATAGTCCTAAATGGAGAGCGGAAGCTATTTCACAAATACCTTTTTTCCTTAAAGACAATGGCCACGTCTTACAAACAGCCTGCCCAGTCGCATGCGGTGCTGCAGGCCTGCCGTCCCAGCACTCTGGAGACTAAGGCCAGCCTTAGCACACAGTGAGACTGTTTTCACAACCAAACAATCATAAAACACCAAAAGCCAAAAAATCTGCCCGAGATTTGAAAGGAAAAATAAAAATTAAAACATCTGCTTTTAAAAAAACAAACTGGGGCTAATTTGGGTGATTAGAAATCATATACCCTGTATTTTACTACTCAGCCTCCAAATATGTTGTCTGATTTAATCCATAGCCCACTGAAAATTCAGAGATTTCTGGCATCCAAACTACATTATGTTGGATACTCTTAAATGATTAAGAAATCCTTTGTCAAATGGTGTTTGGCTTTAAAAACTAGGTTTGGGGAGGAGCATGGTTCCCGCCAGACCTCGCAGTGCCTCAGTGGACAGGCCCAGCGCTGCACCGGCAGGGCCTGCTGGAAATGAATGAGAAAACCCAGTTTGGGGCACAAAACACACGGGGTGCTCCATAAATGTCTGCTGAGCGTGTAGCCAAATAAAACAAGCAAAACACAGGGACAGACACATGTAGGCTCTGGAAACACGTTTTGGACCATAAGGGGACATTTCTGTGTGCTCCTAAAATCTTGGGGGATGACTAGCCTCCCCCAGTGAGTTGCAGGAGTCCTCAGCAATTCGGCAGCAGCGGCCCTCCCAGAGCAAGAATGCAGGGCTTCACAGTTGTAGGTGACCTTGATAGCTGCATAAACACACAAAGAAACTGCACCAGGTGTATTCTCTGGAAGTGTGGGGAAGTGAGGGAGCCAGGAGCAGGAAGGTGCAGGCAGGGAAAGCAAATAGCACTAAGGTTTATTCAAGTCTGCATCTGATTTGAGACCGGCCCTCTTGGGGAAGCAGAGGTACAGACATCTGTAAAACACCTCTGCATGGAAAGGGAGATTGTTCCACAGAGCAATGGTGCTGGGGCACGGGGAGCACATTTAAAGATGAATGGACTGGCCTTCCCTTGAGCTGGGGTCTGCAATGGGAACGGGAAGAGATTCAGCAAGAAGACAAACACCACACCTTCCCATGAGCCAGCTGGTGCGCAGGCTGGGAAACCAGAAGAGCATCCCCCACTCCCGCCCAACCCATAAGCAACTGGCTGATTCAAGGCACTCAGCGGGAGATGACAGCAACTGAGGTCAAAGGAACAGCTTGATGTTTGCATTATTTGACTGACTTTGCAAGGCTGGGGCTGGTGGTCTGGGTGTCTGTTTGGAGGATGGCAGTGTGCACTGTGGCAACTGTGAGGGATTTCCTCCTGCCTTGTTTTTAAAATCCGGTGTTTTGTTCCGTTTTATTGTTTTGTTTTATTCCTGTATCTGGTAACCTCAGCAACTATTCTGAAGATAACTATATGCAGTATAACAACTATTATTAAATTCCTATCATCTTGTTTGGAAAACCTATATAGCTATTGATAGCTTTGTTGTTGTTGTTTTAGGTTTGTTTGCTTCTTGATTTCTCTGTTTTTTCTTTAAAATACTTTTTAAAAAGATGACTGGACCTCAATGAGCATTATGAGAAATTTGAAAAAAAAATCTTTTACAGGAAATCCAGGGGTTACCAAGTGAACCAAAAGATGATGAGAAGCATTATTATGCAAACCAAGAAGTTGCATGATGCACGCTTATAGCAGTGAGGCTTGGATTTGTTTCCCTGGGAGCCCACATATCACCCCATCTGGGCAGGGAGCCGAGGACCAATGAGCTCCTTAAATAGTCACACGCAGGAGCCAGACACTCTGCAGTAGAGTCAATAGGGCAGGCACAGAGTGAAGGCAGACATAAAGCACCCCACAGTCCCTGGCCACATTAAAGCAGCCCTGCATGCCTATAAAAAGAACTCCGAATTTTTCACTCAGTACCTGAGAGATTTGGGAGATACTTGCTGATTTTGCCCTGTTTGGCCTACTCAAAATTAATATATCAAAGTATAAGAACTTGATGCCTTTAAATTTCCTCAATTTTTCAATTTTGCAGAGTTTCTTTTGATATTTACAGCTTGATTTCTGCCTCCACCACATAACTTCTCTGTCACAAAGGTTTTAAGGGTCCAGCCCCCAAGAAAGCTAGTATGGTTAATTTTTCTTTAACTCCTTGGTTTCTGGACTATGTCTCATACTCATTTAAAAAAAATTCCTGAATGTCCTATATTTCTAGTTTATTTTCTCCTCCAAAGTTCTAAAAATAGACTCTTTACAACCTTGCCAGTCCCAGATCATCCCTCACTGCCATGAGCAGCCCGGTTATCTGGACAGTAGGCAGGGCTGCAGGGGTGGGGGGCTCAGATCCTATAGCAGTAGAGCTAAGTGTTCAGCAGCAGGAATACAGGAGAAAAAAGAATAAATAAATTGGGGGGTGGGGGCTCCCTCACAAGGGCTCTCATGGATCCAGACCCACTCCCGCTCCCACCTCATCAGGGACCACTTCCCCTCAGACACCAGATGCTCTAGAGGCTTTTGGCCATGTAGAAGCTCACGTGAGTTTTCTTCCAAGTGCATATGCAACAGATGACATGGATCTCCAGAGTTTCCCTCACTCTCTCCTGCATTCAAGGTCCACTTTACAAGCACTCTGCTTGCAGCATGTTCCTCCCCTAAAGGCATGTGCCACATTCTGGAATGTTTAGGTGTATGCTCTTCCTCTATCAAGAGGAAGAGCAGGGTGTGGAAAGGATCTAAGAACTGTATCTTCATTTTCCAAGTGTGTAGCCTTGGGTCATGTAAACAGCAGGAATCAACAAAGGTAGGCACTGAATAAATTATTTCAATGGGCTTTCTAGCTTTCCACTGTTTTTCATTTGCATGGGAAGCAGATGTTATAGATCTGCCCACTGCTCAATGGTAGACCCTTCTTTTAAATGAAGTCCTCTGTTACAATGTGTAGAACATTCAGTTTGCACTATGCAATGATCCTTGCCTGTGAATATTAACCTGGTTTCCAATGAAGTTTTTTGAAAGATAGCTGACCAAAAAAAAAAAGGAAAAAGAAAAAGAAAAAAAGGACCACATCACGGAAAATCACTGCATGCTATTGGCCAACTTAAGGTGAAAATCATGCTCAGAGACCCAGTGCAGAGGGGGCTGAAAGGGATTTAAATGTCTGCTTCAAAAGGTCCGCTGCTAGGTATCTCCAACTTCTACCCCAGATACATTCTTAAAACTGGGAGAAAAAACTGTTTACTGTACTGGAGCAAAATTGAGCCAATGACATGGGAAAGACAATGTTAAGATTATTGTTAATTTTCTGTTAGGAGTTTCATGCCCTCTGGGCTACTGGATGGGTATTCAATCTTAGGAAAATGAGATGTGGATTAGGGACTTCATGAAGGTGAGTGCTGGGAAATCTCCTGTGTGTTCCATAACCTCAAGCCCACATTTACTGGTGTCACAGACCTTACCATCACCTGTGTCATCTGGTGAGATTGGTTAAGGTCCCATCCCATTCTGAAGCTCCATAATGGTGGCTGCTGGAGCCATAGCTCAGCATCTCCCAAGTCTACCCTGAAGGATCTGGGGATCCATTAGCTTGAGGCTTAGAGACTGGGGCCCCTGCTGCCGCAGCCCTCGGCATCATCTGTGCTTGTCCTGGGAGTTCTTAGATCCTTTCCACACCCTGCACCACGGAGACGGTGGCAGCTGCTCCCACCAGCTCCAGTGCCATCAGGGCTCAACTCTGCACAGCCCAAGGCACACCCCCAGAAGCCCTCGTCCACTGCCAAGTGACGCGATTACATTCAGTATCTGCTGTAGTCTAACTACTAAGGTGCCTACATCACCACAGAGAAATCAGAGCCCACACTTATGAGCTTCCCTATAAACCATTCCAAATCTGCCCCCCTGAAATCCTACATCCCACCTAAATTAACAAATCTTTTCCTACAAAAGTGATTTCGTAAGTTAGAATAAACATACCCAGTGTTCTGTGTTTCTTGCATCCTTACCTGATGCCTGCACATTAGGTATGTTTATTCTTCCAAATGAGACAGTAATTCCCCAGGAATAGATTTCAATTTGGAGGAAGTCTATAAAATGCCCAAAAAAGAATTTAAGATAATGATTCTAAGGAAACTCAGTGAGATGCGAGAGAATACAGATAACAATTCAAAAAAATGAGAAAACAAACCAAGGATATTAATGGGAAATTCACCAAAGTGATTGAAATCGTAAAATCCAAAATCTTGGAAATAAAAATTTCAATCAGAATAGTTTTTCCATAACAGACTAGGCCAAGGGTAAGAATGTCAGAACTTGAGAACAGGTGTCTTAACTTCACCTATGAAGACCAAAGAGGAGGAAACAGAGGAGACTAAAGCAATAATGAAGTTGAAGATGAAGGAAGGGAGGGAGGGGGGAAGGGGAAACACAAGAGGCATTAAAATACACAACCTCAAAACATACTACACAAAGCTACAGTAACTAAAATAGCATGGTACTGGCATGGAAAGACACCTAAGCCAATGGAACAGAAGATCACGATCACGTGACCAGTTGATTTTTGACAAAGGCATCAAGAAAAGTTTCAGTAAATGGTGCTGACAAAACTGCATATGCATATGCAGGAAAAAGAAATTAGATCTCATCCTCTTGCCATATATAAAAACCAATTCAAAGTGGATAAAAGACCTAAATCTTAAGCCTGAAACTATTACAACATTAGTGTAGGTGATAATTTTTTAGATGGAATTCCAAAGACACAGGCAACAAAAGTAGAAATACACAAATGGGATTACAGTAAACTAAAAAGTTTTTACACAGTAAAAGAAATGGACTATAGAATTAAGAGGCAGCCTACAGAACAGGAGACATTATTCTCACACTGCTCACCCGAGCAGGCATTTATAACCAGAATATATGAGAAACCAAAAAAACTGAATACCAAAAAAATCCAATTTAAAAATGGGCTGAAAACCAAACACTTCTCAAAAGAAGCATACAATAGAAACAAGTACATGAAAGAATGTTTAAATTTATTCATCACAGAGAAATGAAAATCAAAATCACACTGAGATAGTATCTCACCCAATCAGAATGGCCATCTTCAAAGGGAATAAAATAAATGCCCATAAGGATGCAGAGAAAAAGAAACTCTTAAACAGTGTTTTTGGAATGTAAATTAGTATAACTATTAGGAGAAATAAAAGGAAGAACCCTCAAAAAATTAAAAATAGAACTACCATATGATCCAGCAATTCTATTCCTGGGTATACACATACAGAGAAGATGAAACCATTATTCCAAAAGCTATGTGTACTTCCACATTTAATGTAGATTATTCACAATAGCCAAAACATGGGATCAACCTATATTCCCTTCAGTGGATAAATGGATAAAGAAAATGTATATTCACACAATGAAATACTACTTAGCCATTAAAAGAATTAATTTCTGTCATTTGCTACCAGGCCAGACACAGAAACAAAAATACTGTATTTTCACTCATTTGTGGAAACCAGTAAGTCAATCTTGTAGAACAACAGAATGAAACAGTGGTCACTAGAGATTTGGTAAGGGCACTGAGGAGGGAAAATGGAAAGTTTAATAAGGGACATCAAAAACAGACTGAGGGAATCATTCCTGGTTCAGTTTTAGTATAGTAGTGTAATAACTACTAAAAACAATCTCTGGTATATTTCAGAGTAACTGGAAAAAAGTATGAAATTCCTCACACAAAAGTAATCAGTGGCTGAAAAGATGGAAATGCTTATATTACCCTGATCGGACTGGCACACAGTCTACACACACAGTTACTGTAATGCAGCCCATAAAGATGTACAGATATGATATCTTCATAAAGTAGCATACAAAAATAAAATGATCCTAATAATACTGTATTGTCATCAAATATAAATTATCACCCAGCAGACTGTATCACACTTGGAAAATTCCTGTGTTCAGACAGGAAGGCCTATGGGCAGCATTCCTTTTGGGATCTTCATAAAATTAAAGAATATGATTATTGTTAAAATTCTACCCTACATCTTTTCACATAAAATAAAAAAGTAAAAAGAAAAAATGCTATGGTTTGAATGTGTCACCCAAAATTTATGCACTAGAAAGTTCATTCTCAGTGCCAGAGGGCGGAGAGGTGGGATGTTTACAGGGTGATTACAGAGGCGCTGCCCCGGGAAGGAAGGGATGAAGGCTGTTACAGCGGGAGCTGGTCTGTGCTGCAAGAGGGAGTCTGCGCCCCTACCCGTCTTATGCAAGCTCTCTTGCTTTGTACCACATTACAACAGCATGAAGGTCCTCAGAAGGTAACAGTGCCATGCTCTTGGAGGTCACCTGCCAGCCACCAGAACCGTGACACTTTTATTCTTTATCAATTACTCAGTCTGTCACAGCAGCAGAAAATGGGCTAAGACAAAGAAACAGATGGGAATGATGATGATCATAGCAACAGAGGTAGTTTGAAACAGAATAAATGGAGCATCAAATCCGAGGACCTCAGAAAAACTGAGGGGTCCCTTAAACATTTTTGCTCAGAAGTTCCTCTTCACAATTGAAACAACCCTTCCTGAGCATGCTGCACACTGGAGAAAGTTCTTTTATTGAGGGGTTTTCTCCCCATTAAGTTTAAAAACATATAACTCCTATTAAGTACTACTCTTACCTACAGTTAGAACTTTTATCTGGCTGTTGTTTGTCCAAAGATACACTGTGCTTATTTTTGTAATTTTAGTATTGCCTCTGAAGGTGAAATTCTAATTGGATTCTTTTTCCCACATATGTACTTGAATTTGTGGTTGTTTTAAGTGTATTAATTTGAGCAGGTGTTTGAAGGTCTGTTTATGCAGATTCTGCCCCTGAGGTTGCCAAGGGCAACAAGGCAGCCAGGCTACCTGAACAGTTTCACCTAAGACAGCTCCAGTGGAGGACACGTGGAATCCCCCCTGCTCCCAGTGCCTGGATAGTCTGTCGGTTGGCTGAAAGAAATAGCAATCACTTCCTAAGACACAGGGTTGAGTCCTCAAAGCCATCCTGATCTGGCTTTCTACTATTAGGCTCCATTTACAAAAGCATAGTGTGATGACAGGGAACACAAATTACATTTCCAGAAGAGAAAAAGACTTTTAGATATTTTAATTTTGTATTATGACCAAATAGGTCAGCTTGTGTCTTTCGTGTATTAATCAGCCTCCCTCTTGCTGAGATGCAACACCCAACACTCACAGCTTGAAGGAAGAGAGGCTTAATGTGCTCGTGTTTTCAGGAGATTCAGCCTATGGCTAGCTGGCTCCAACACTGAAATATCACCGCAGAACGGTGTGGCGGATGCTCAGTCCATAGTGGCCAAGAAGCGTTACAAGGGAACAGTGCCAAGGAAAAGGGCTCCAGGACCATATATAGTACCCAAGAGCACACATCCATGACCCCCAGAAGTGTGCTCTACAAATCCTCCAGGAAGCTCCCACTCCAATCAGGTTGATACAGTTAAGCTTTGCCGTCATACTGTGTTCTGGAATAATGAGGTGGGTAAATGCTCTAGTCCTACATCTGCAGGGTCCAACTCAGCTCTACCATTCTCAGCTCTGACCACAGGGAACAGAGCCCATCCTCTCTCATCCTTTCTGAAAAAAGGAGAAACAGTTACTACCAATTTCTTGAATTGACATGAGGACTGACTGATGATAACACACTACAGCGGTCAGCTCAGTGCCTGGACGTGCACAAAACACTCTAAAGTATTAGCAGTCTTTTACAATTCCAACACTTCAGAAACTATACTTCACTCCTCTGGGAGAGTGCTCAGAAGGCCATCACATACCCAAGGGGATGTTTTCTTCAACACATCTGGTTTCCTTCAGTAAGATTTCACTCTCGGATAAAACTACAACACAAATGGGGCTCTAGAAAAATCCTACCATGAAGATTCTACATTAATTCATGAGCTCCAACACCCCGGGTGCCATGGTGGTAAGAAGAGCTCACTACTGGCCAAGGCTGGAGGTAGGTACCACCGCTGCGTGCAAACTTCTGCCTTGCCCACCGTCTCCCATGCAAGAGGCTATTTCACAGTATGAACTGAGAGTGATGCTATTACAGTGACGGACATACAAAAGAGAGTCAGCTATTCTTGTTCACTGATAACCTCAATACCCCACTAATTAAAACACCTGGGATAGGACCTCAACCTGATGAATTCCAATGATTGCTCTTTCCTCCAAAGAAGCTTAGTGACAACAATTCACTGCAAAAAAAAAAAAAAAAAAAGGGTAGGAGAATGCTTAAAAATTTTATAGTTTTCCCAAGTACCTGGGACTGAGCTATTTACTAGTTTTCTGAATAACTCAGAGTCTGAGAATAGGGTGTTTGGGTTTCCCCTTCCTTCCCTCCTTCCTTCCAAGTAGCCAACGATATCACATTAAACTGTAGTATGTACTAAGAGTTCATGAATCTTTTTCACAGCAGACCTCTTGCTAAGTACTATTTTACGGTCATTTAAAACACAGTTTTTACCATTTATCATCAAGACAAGCTGTGCTACTTCCTTTACCCAGCATATAACCTGCATGTTTTCACTTAGTGTTTTTGTTCTTCTCTGAATTCTACATGTCCACAAGCCCCTAAAAGTTCATTATAAATATCACCTCTTTGATGCAGTATTCCCAATTCTCTTAAGAGGAACTTTGCCTCCTGGAAGTATTATATGCATGCATTTTATTTGCACCATTCTTACAATGCACTGCTTTCTCCATTGTATTTCATAAAAATGTAACACTATAAAATAGTAATTACACTTTAATTATAATAGTATAAGAAGCACCAGGTAGGCATAGCTTGTGATTAATTTACATGTTTCCTCTCCAAATGTCCAATGTAGGAAACCTCATAAAATATATAACAGGAGATAAGTACATGGGTTGAATGGAAAGAGGTACAACGCCTATCTTGTGTCAGAGGAAAACAGGATCATATAGCAGACCAGGTTCTGAACACACAAGCACTGCAATTATGTGCTCGTGTGGTTATGGGTACTCACATGTATCTATGGGTTCCCATCCCTGGTTCTTTTGTCTAGTTGATCTATTTTTTTTTTTGACAGTGGGGTATTGAGATCCCCTGATACAACTGTATTAGTGCTTATTTGATTTTTCATGCCCATTAATATCTGTTTGCACCACTATTTGTTGCACATATATTTATGATTGCTATCTCTTCCTCTTGGATTGCTCACTTTACAAGGAGGCAGTGATCTTCTTTAACTCTCTTAATCAGTCTTGGCTTGAAATTCATTTTGTCTGCAAACAAAATAGATACTCCTGCTTTTCTCTGAGTTCCTGTCACAGTATTGTTTGCCATTCTTTGACTTTTGGTTTATGAATTTATTTTGAATTAAATGCTTCTTGTATACAACATATTGTTGGATCTTGCTGCTTGATCCATTGCCAGTCTGCGTCTTTTGATTGGTAAACTGAGAACCATTAACGTTGATGGTTATAAATGATATGTATTGACTTATCTTCGTCATGTTATTTTCCTGTTGTTGGTTCCTCTATTTTTCCCTCTCCCTCTGTTTAATTCTTGCCTTGCCTAGTGGATTACTTCTGTTGGGGTTCATGGAGTTGCAGACCTTGTACTCTCTTCTGGAATGTCCTCCAAAACATTTTGGAGTGCTGGGTTGGTGGTCATAAGTTTCCTCAGATGTTCTTTGTTGTGAAAGTATCTTCTCCATCAGTTTTGAAAGACAATTTTGAGTGGTATATCTATCTGGGTTGAAGGCTGTTTTTGTTTAGAACCTGAAATACTTCACTACAAGCTCTCCTTGACTTCAGGATTTGTGCTGAGAAGCTGTGATTCTGAAAGGCTTTTCTTTATAGGTAATTTGTTTCTTTTCCTTAACAGCTTTTAAGATTCTATTTTTATGTTGAATTTCTGGAATCTTGTCTATGATATGCCTGGTTGTAGATTTATCATTTGTGCTATCTCCTGCTTTTTCATTGACTCCAATCAATCTTAAGTTGCCTCATCTAGCAGCTGCTGGATTGATTTCACAGTCCCTTGCTATTTTTAAGAAATATTTCTTTTCATGGCCACCAGCCACAAGCCTGGCTTCAATATCTGAGATCCTGTCCTCACACTGGCTTAATACGCTACATATACTTTCAAAGGAATTTTTATTCTCCTGGATACCTGCTTGAATCTGCCTTATGGATTCCATTTCTGTCCTATGCTGAGCATTTGTGGCTTCCATAATTTTCTTAAGCTCCTCTATTTTTCTCTATGTACCTGCTCTAAAGTCACTAAGCATGGTTTTCATTGTGGACATCATCTCTGTAGTTGCCTGAGAAATTATTTCTGATTTGATTTTTTCTAGAGCCTCATTAAATTGCTTTGTTGTTACAACTTCAGAGAGGCCAGGTGGGTGGCTTTTGGGCTGTCCCACCTCATTGCCCCTAAGTTTGCCCTTAGAGGACTGGATGCATCTTGTTTAAGTGTCTTCTCATATTTTTAGTTTAATTGCTGGAGTGAAGCTTGCAAACTGCCTATAGTGAGTTTATTGTTATTCTTTAGAACCCTAAGGAAATGATTTCTCTGAGGTATCTCCCCGGTGTAGCTGGTTTTTGGGTTTTGAGTGTGTTGCAAGATCCTAAGCCTTCAATTTGTTGGAGATAAGAAGTTGCTGCCTGTTTGGCCCAGCCCCTGGTTCTCTGCCACTGTGCCACAGTGTTTTCTGTGACCCTTAGTCTCAGTCTTGGAATACCAGAAAGAACAGTTGTTTAGAACAATTATGTTGCTTCTGGCTATAATGGTACCATCAGCAATGACAATAGCATCAAACACAGCCTAGAAAATAACATGCTGAGTTAACAATTTGCCACTTTTAACAATATAAACTAGATTTGTAGTTATGTAACAAATCTAAAACAAACCAGAAAATTATAGGCAGTATACAAGTCCTTAATATGTCAATTTTGCCCTCAGGGGTTAAAATTTAAAATGAGTTAGGGAGACAAAGAAATGGAAGAAGAGTAAGAGACTAGAAGTAAGGCTGGAGGGCAGAGGGGCATCAGGCTAACTCTGGGACACTTGTGCAGAAGACTGGAAGAGAGAAGGAAGAGATAAAAAGAAGAACCTAACAGAACCACAATCACAAGGAGAAACCATGAAAGGGAAACCAGGTCCACACTCATATAAAAAACAAGATCAAACAACGGAGGAAAAAAAGAAAAATAAAAATAGAAAAAGCACCACCACCAAAACAACAAGAGACAGAGACAGAGCGAGGAAGAAAAGATAAAAGTCCACTTCCAGGTTTTATCTGCTGTCACTGGTAGACAACGTGTGAAGATAAGAGTCCCAACCTGTGTTGATCTATCCCAGCAAGCCAGCAATAGCTTTCTGGACAATCTCAGCGAGCCTGTACTTTCTGGTTAAAAGCAGACTCATCTGGCCTGCAGTTGTCTACACACTGTCTGTGGGCCTGAGCCCAACTGGGAGCCACTAGATGGAGCCAGCAGCAGCTCTGAGTGCTGAGCTCAGTTGGCCCCTCTCCCAAGAAGGCTCCCAATTAAACACTCTCTCATGCAGGACGACTGAACCTTCCACATTCACTGTCAGCCAGTGCAGTCCTTCATGTCCTCTTCTCCCCTCCACTGCGTCTCTCTGTGGAGGCCTCTGGGTCGCCAGCAGGACTGTGTCTCTGCAGATTTGAACGGCTCCTCTTGTGCAGTGAGTCCCATCTCAGGCAGAAGATGTCCTCAGATACCTCCTTCTTTGTTGAAGTTTCTCTCTTCACTCTCTCCCTGGACTTCAATTCAAGCTTCAGATCCTTCCGGGTCCAGGGCATCCACTTTCCTCCTCCCTGTCTTCCTCACACTGCTATATTCCAGGATCTGAATGGTGACACTCAGACAGGCTCTTTCTCTGCTGCTGACCACTCTATCTTGGTTCTTCTTGTCACTGGTTCTTGATCAGGCTGTCTCCCTTCTCTTACCCACAATGCATCCCCACATGGTGAGGACAGTACAGGGGCATGGTGATGAGGTGGGAAACAAGCATTCCTAAGGTGGCATTTCCTAAAAACCGTACCTCAGCATGTGACCATTCCATTCCTTTTCAGCTTAAACATTCTCATTCTGCTGCTCCTTCCTTATGAGATTTTGAAGGCAGGCGAGGGCACACGTCCTGGTTGTTCTGGTTTTCCTCATTTTGGGACTTTGCAGACCTTGAGTTTTAGCATCCTCAAACAGCTTTTTCACTTAGGCTTACTGCAGAAATAGCTTTTTCATATAGGCTTATCTGGCTTTATTATTTTCTTAAATCAGTGTACATGGTTTCCCTCACTGATCTACATTGCTTTAAACTTACTCCAGGTTAGAATTATTTCTAAAATATATGATTAACCTTTTTCTTACCCCAAGATATGTTTGTATTTTTTGAAAAATCAAAACTGGTTAAGAAATACATAATTATTCACTCTCAAGTCAAGCTATTATCAATGTACATTCATACTTCCTTAATGTAGCACAGCAGTCAAGTTAGTCTGGGTACTGCAGAGGCATGATTATGTCATTAAAATGATAATAGCCTGGGCTTAATGAAGTGTTTTATATATACACATATAATGGATTCAATTAATACCAATGGAACATTGAGAGATAACTGTCAGTTAAACTATTCTAACATTTCTGTTCTCTCCCACAGGCAAGGCCCACTTGTTCCTCGGCTCACATCCATTAAACGCATGTGAAAGCTGCATGGAGGTCTGGAGCCCTGCTCCAGAGAAATCTGCTCAGAGGGCATGTTCATCATTGGAGCCACACAAATAATCTGTCTGACCACCATCATAAGTATTCTCAGCTTTTGAAGCTATATTTTCAGAGACAAAAAAAAAAAATGCAACCGGTTAAAGCCACCAGTGTAGGCGTGAACCAGCTCATCATCTGGTAAAGCTGGTCTATAAACAGACTACCTTTCCCCCATTTCAAACAGCATGAATTACAGCTTGGAAAAGTGAGGGAGCCTTTCATCCATTTCCCTCTTTAAATCCATTCATTCCTTAATGGTCTTCCCACACATTCATTCTCAGGCCAGTGGTCCAAAGTCCAATGAGAAGAGGAAACCAAAAGCACTGTTAACACATACTAAGAGACACGGCTAAGAGCAAATGATTTTCTGTAATTACACAACATCTGGTAAGAAAGGTAACAGCTGCCATTTTCAAAGCACTCCCTTTTGCCAGGCAGTGTACCAGAGCGTATGATACCATCAACCTCATTTGCTAGCGAGGCAGGTGCTCCTGTGCGAGCCACTAATGGCTATTTATTTTCATTAGCATCACAGAAAGGGCAGAGCAGAGAACATGGAATGGGAGGCTCCAGGCTCCAGCACAATTCATTTATTACAATGTGGAGAATCAGAATGCGATTCTGACAGACAGCAATGGGTCACCTTTCTAAGCACCGTGCTAGGTGACCCAATGGCTTCTTCCACTCCAGGTCTCCAGGCAAACCTGATTATATTTATTTCCTCTGGGTGATGTCGACACTCCCCACCTTTCTGCTTTGCTCATTTATTCCTACTGTCCAGGGAAACAGAGAACAACTCACATCTGCCAGGACAAGGCGAAGAACAGAGCAGCAACCATTCTTGCAAAGTCTGAGGAGGCACCTACCTCTTCTTCAGAACACTCAAACTGGTACATCCAAAAGTTCTCCATCTTTCTGGGTGCTGTTTGGGCAGCCAGGCCAGCTCTATGGAATCCACCGGTGAGCTGACTCGATGTCCTAACTCCAGTGCCCCTTGGCTGGATTGTTTCCAGTCGTGTCAGGTACCCAAGACAATACGACTGGTAACAGGAGATGCAACCACCTCCAGGGGTATCCAAAGCTCCACATTAACCTTGTAGTGCCTGCGTGTCAGGCTGTCCTGCGTCACTGGTGGAGCACCATCAGCTGATGTTTCTGAGAAGAGGCCGGCCTGCCCCCGCCAGCAATGGTACCTACTATTTCTGGGGAAAATAAACCGAGCTCTGAGGTGTTACCAGCAAGTTTCACACACCCAAACTGTGTTTGTAGAACCTGTGAAGAAGCATGTGGCTCAGGTGGAAGAAGGAGTGGGAGCCAGGAAAAGGTTCTTACAGAATGCACCTGGACATGCAGTGAGAGCTCAGAGAACCCAGCCAGCCAGTGACCAGGCCTCTGGGGGCACAGGGTGCTAAAGTGGACCCTCACTCACATTCACTGAGTGCTCCTGAAAGCCTTGCTTTGCCATGCAGGTAAGAGGGCCATGGCATGCCAGCAATGCAAGCTCAGAAAGAATTGCCCCAGGGCCAGCATGGCTTGAGCTAAACCAACAGACAGAGCTCTAGCATTGGACTGTGCCTCCCAGGGCACCGCAGACAAGAGAAGGGTCTGAACAAAGCCACCTAGAGCTGGCTGAACGGGGCTCATAGAAACCAGGAAGCAGGGGGATCCTGACAGCAGAAGAGAGCAAGCTGCAGAGAGGCCTCCCCAGGCCTTTGTGCCTCACCCTGATCATGGATGGCTCTGGGGACAGCATGGATGCATACAGGCTCTGAAACTAACCCTGACCATCCAGCAGACATGCTGGCAGCTCTGTCTCTGAGTCCACTTGTTAGTTACTATGCTGTGATGATAGGGCCAAATGGCTGAAAAAGACACGCAAAGGATCTGAACCAATTCACAGCTGAAAATCGGTCCATGCTCACTGGCAGTTTCTGATGCTGTGGACAAATTCTGCAGGCCAATGTAAGAAACAGGGGAGGGGGAATCTGTGGCATTCTCCCCTCTTTAGGCACTGTTCTTGTGTTTCTGACCACTCTTACTAGCAGTCAGACTGTACCTACTATAACCTTGATGGATCTGACCCAAGTCCTGTGGCTGTCAAGCACCGTTCGAGAAAGCTCTCTCCAAAGCAGTAGGCACAGAAGGAGGTAATCCTCCCCAGCTGATGGCAACTGGGCTCCTCCTGCAACACTTTTTTTCTTTCCATTAATTATTTAAAAGAGAAAAATCTGTGGGTATTGATTCCCAAGTGTTTCTGCTATCTAACTCCCCCTTTTTCATGCTGAAGTCATCTCCTTTCTCACTCCTGAAGAATGGTTCGGCTTGGATTCATGAGCCAGCCAGGGACAGGGTGGCTGAAGCCAGTAGTCTTTACTGCTGCTGCAGAAAGCTTATAAATTTCCAGTTATTAGTTGGAGAACAACCAGCTCACACAAGACTGAAGATCTAAAGCAAACAAGGAAGCAATTCCTAAGCTTTCTGGAAAGTTATAGAAAGCATCTGCACATAGCATCAGGTTGACACAACAGAACTTAGAATTCTTTCCTTCGCTCTTTTGTTTGCATTATTCCTCTCCTTTCATGTTCCTTGTGCACCTGAAACCTGCTTAATTATTCACCACTATCCTCTCTATGCTTCATCAATAATGGATAACATCTGTGATGGAAAAGTTCCCCATCAAGGAGGCAGCTGAGACGGGAGCACACAGAATTGAATCCACATGCCGTACCCAAGGGAGAGGCCAGGGCCCTGAGGAAACACCAGCCTCCAGGCCGGCTCTTTCCTGTTAGGTTCCCTCTGCAGTACAATACTCCTCAATTCTGAGCCTCCCTCCCTTTTTTCTATCTTGGCACACAGAGAAATGATAATATTTACACAACATACTGCAATGACCAGAGCCCCAGAGGAGGCTGCAACATGTCTGGTGGCCCAGGTCACCTCCATCTCAAAGCCCAGGGAGGGCCTCAGCACAATGGCTGAAGAACTGCTAGGCATATGAGTCATTACAGCAACTTCTTTGGACACCGACAGCCGCCTGAGAGTAAAGTTAAAATCCTACTTACAATCTACTGTGGACACACTTGTTCCTTCAGGGAAATGCTGCCTCTTCATTCCCACGGGGCTCCTCAGTCCCAGCTCTCTCTGGTACAGACATCTGCCCTGCCTCTGTGCTGGCTCACACATACCCTCCCTTTACACCACTCTGCTCCGTTCTCCATTGGTCACTTCGGGGTCTGCAGATCTGTCTACTCTCCCCAAAGCAAGAAAACAAACATAGCCTAGAGATGGGAATGGCTGGCCCAGTCCATGTGGAAGACAAAGCCAGCAGCTGCTCTGCTCTTAGGCTGTAAGCCCAGTCACTCTGCTGGACCAAGACAATGATGTATGTCAAATGTGGGAGACAGATTTCACAGATGCCCTGTAAGGTTTCCTCCCACTTTTAGACTTTTGTGTATTCCCCTTCCTGGTAAGAAAACATGGGACAGTCATTAGTCAAAGTCATACAACACAGCAAAAGTGATGGGATATCTCCATGGGGTTGGGGTACCAGGGACTGTGACTTCCATCTTGCTCTCAGGTCTCTACAGCTTTCTGGTCTTGTACACTTTACTAAGCAAGCTGCCCGAAGGAGGTGAAGCACTTGCAAAAGACTGAAATGCCTCTGTCCAGTAGTCAATGAGGGAAGGGAGGCTGTGGGTCCAATGGCCAGCAAGGAGCTGAATCCAGCCAGTTGGAATGTGAGCCTGGGAGCTGACAGTAACAGGCCGCCCTGGCCACAGCCTTTGCAAATCCCTAAAGTAAACTGAGATGATTGATGAGTAGCCGTGAGGGTTTCTGGAATGCTGCTGAGTTTGGGGACAGTATGTTATGTAGCAGTATATAACTCAGACACTAAACAAAGCTTCAGGTGAAAGAGCAGAGAAGGCTGAGAGGTCTGGTTGGGGACTCAACAAAGGACAACCCCAGAGTAAACTGCATACACCACCCACAAGAACCTCTGCCTGTCACGGCTGTGTCCCTGGGGTCTTGTACAATGACTCAAGTATGAAACTAAACACATACTTGTTGAATGAGTGGATGATAAATTATAAAATGAACTTTTAATTCGTGGGCAGGAACAACAGTTACAACTCTCTCTAGTTCACTAGAATAATGAGGACCAGTGTAGATTTGTGATCAGGTCCTATTTCTTATTCACAGATAATAGACCACATGGAGCAGATGTTCAAGTAAACCCAAATAACGGGTGAATCAACGACCTTATGGTGTTTTACATCTGCTTTGCAAATGGACGAGAACTCATTTCTTCTTCTGATTTCATCTACTGGTCTAAGGAACGGCTTCCTGTCCCTGTCTGAGGTTTGCATGGCAGCATGTAGAGGGTCTCACTGCTGCTGTACTGCCAGCAGATCTGTTGGCTTTAAGGTGATACCTTCACACAGGCTTCTGGGACACTGACCTAAACGGCTTATCTCTGCCCTATATGTGTATGTTTCAGCCATGTAAGAGAATAAGGCTGGTTTTAGAGCCAACGCTGGGATGTACTCTCTTCCACCGCAGGTCAGGAGATTGATCTGAGATGAGGATACTGGGGGGTCCAGTCCTCTCCAGGCCACAAATGTCACAGAATGAAGACAGCTTTGAGGGACCATCCTTCCCTTTCCCAAGAATCTATCCTGTTCCAGCCAGGAATTTCTTCGTGAAAATCAGGCTCCAACAGAGCACATACTTATCCTAAATTTTGCCTACCTGACATCAGGTCTCTTTTTCAATCCCCTGCCCTGCTATCTGGGTCCTGGAAAAACTCTGTCCAGAACTCCACAAGCAAGAGTGAAATTGTAAGAGAAAAACTTGGTTCAGAATACCTCATCAGGAATCCCCTGTGAACAATCAACAGCGTTCCTATACATCAGTGATGGCTGACCTTTCAGAGCATTCAATGATAACTAACAGCCTGCTGTGACATGCGTGCCACAGGTTTGCCACCAATGCTATACATCAACAGTGAATTCATCAAGAAAGAAATCAGAAAAACAATCTCATTCACAAGAGCTTCAGAGAATACAATGCCTAGGAACTAGCTAACCAAAGAAGTAAATGAGCTCTGCAATAAAAACTACAGAACTCTGGAAAAAAAAGAGATTAAAGATGACATCAGAAAATGGAAAGACATCTTCTGTTTCAGAATAGGCAGGTCCAATATAGTCAAAATGGCCATATTACCAAAAATGAAATATACATTTTAATGTAATCCCAATAAAAATACCAATAGCATTCTCCACAGAACTAGAAAAAAAATGATCCTAATACTGATACGGAACCAGAGGAAACTCACAACAATGCAAACAATCTGGGGCAACAAGAAGAAAACAGGAGGCACAACTATCCTAGATTTCAAGCTGGGAGTGGTGGCACACATTTCAAGCTAGCACTTGAGAGGCTGAGTCAGGAGGATCGCCATGAGTTCAAGGCCAGCTTCAGCTACACAGCAAGACCCTGTCTCAGAAACAAAACAAACACAAAACAAGCTCAGATTTCTACTTCTATTACAAAGTTACAGTGAGAAACACAATATGGTACTGGCACAAAAATAGGCATGCTGATCAATGGGACAAAACTGAGGATGCAGATACAATTTAAAAAACATTTAGCCATCTGATCTTGGGGAAAAGGCCATATATAGACGCTGGAGAAAACATAGCTCCTGTCACAAATGGTGCTGTAAGGACTGGTTATTTACCCAGAGAATAGTGAATCTAATCTCTCTCATTCTGTACAACAGTCAAAATACATTAAAGACCTACATATAAAAAACAGAAGCTGCTGGAGTTTCTGAGTTGGTTGAGAAGATAAAACAGATAAAACTCCTGAAGACATAGGCATACACAGACTTTCTGAACAGAGCACCAATTGTACAAGAATAATACTAAACATGAACAAATGTGACTACATCAAATTAAAAGCCTTTTGCACAGCAAAGGGAACAATCAGCGGGGAGAAGAGACAACCTAATGGGAGAAAAATCTTGGCCAGATACTTCTCAACAGAGGATTTTATCCAGAATATATAAAGAGCCCAAAACATCAGAGACCTCCAAATAAGAGATCCAGTCACTAAATGGGCAATTGAAATAGACACTTCTCAAAAGGAGTACAAATGGCCAGTGGGTACATGAAAAAGTGTTTAGAATCTTTGGACATCAGAGAAATTCAAATCGAAACAACACTGAAATTCCATCTCATTCCAGAAAGAATAGCCACCATCAAAAACTCAAAAACCAACAAATGCTGGTGAGGTTGTGGGGTAAAAGGAACTCCTCTACATTGTTAGTGGGAATGTAAATTAGTGCAATCACTATGGAAATCGGTATGGAGATTCCTCAGAATCAAGACTAGAGATTCCATTTGGCCCACTAGTCCTCTTCTAGGTATCTTCCTAAAAGAGTTAAAGATACCATAGTACAGAGACACATGTGCACCCATGTTCATAGGAGCACAGCTCATAATAGCTGTATCTTGGAAGTTGCTCGTCAACAGATAAACAAAATGTGGTACATACTCAACACAGAGCACTATTCCGCCATAAAGAATAAAACTGAGTCATCTGTAGAAAAATGAATGCATCTTGAGATCATAATGCTAAGTGAAATAAATCAGACACACAATGTTAAATATCACAAGGTTTCTCTTATAATGAGAAACCCAAAGTACAAATAATTTGAAGAGCAAATAAAAGAGGATAGGAGCCGGGCATGGTGGCATATGCCTGTAATCCCAGCATTCAGGAGACTGACACAAAAGGATTATTACAAGTTCAAGACCAGCCTGGGCTACAAAGTGAGCTCAAGGCCATCCTGAATTGCATAGCAAGACCCTGTCTCAAAAAGACAAAAAAAAAAAAAATGATAGAAGCAGGGAGATAAAAAAAAAATGATAGAAGCAGGGAGATAGACTATGTGGACACAGGAAGGGAATATTCTGAGGAGAAGAAGTACTAAGGATCAAGATGCGATATGTATCTGTACCAATTCTCTGTGACAAATATTTATTGTGCATCACAATTTATTAATAAAAAGGAAAAAAAACCTTTCAGCTACAAGATAGTTTTTTTGGTTCCAGCTCGCACAGTGGCAAGGGAAGTTCCAGCTCCCTGGCGTTGGCTTGGGGGAGTGTGGGACATCACTCCCAGTGCTGGGGTGCCTGACCAGCCCCCTAGGACACTGGACTAGCCTGGAGAGGTTTCGTGGGCTTCAGTGGACCACACCCAGCAACCTTTATTCAACCAGGGGATCAGACCGGCGCCCAGAGGCAAATTAGGCCCACACAGTGGCAAGGTGAGTTCCAGCTCCCTGGCTCTGGCCCGGGAGAGTTTGGGACATCCTCCTGGTGCTTGGGTACCCACCCAGCACCCTAGGACACTGGACTAGCCTTGAAAGGCTTCACGGGTTTGAGTGGACCTTGTCCAGCAACCTTCATTCAACCAGGGGAGCCAAGGTCCATGAGTCCCGGGAGCTGAGGGCGCAGGAGGTGATTTCTAATACACTCAGGGAAAATTTTGGAACATTGCTCAAAACACGGAAATATAAGAAAATGACAAAACGAAAGACCAAAATGCAATCTCAAACCTCCAGCCCATCCCAAGAAAGCCTGGGAGCCACCTACATAGAAGAAAATATTAGTCATACACCTGAAATACCTGAAATGATATCAACTGAAATAAAGATGCAAGTATGGGAAGCTATAAAGGAATTCAAATTAGAAATAATCTCCCAGGTGAAAGAAGAAATGATAAAAGTAGTGAAAGAAATACTATTCATTCAGGGAAAGAATCCCTGAATGAATAGTATACAAAACAAACAGAATACATGAAGCAGATTTAGAGATATACAGAACATAAGAAATTCTATTGTAAGTTGCCAAAACCGCCTCAACGAAAGTGAAGATAGAATTTTAGACCTCGAAGATAAGATTATAGCTAGTGAACAGGAAAGGAAAGATCTTTTAAAAATAACAAGGAATCAGGAAATAATAATTCAACAGTTGCAAGATGATGTAAAGAAAAAGAACATAAGATTAATAGGGATAAATGAAAAAGAAGGGGACAACACAAATGATATCAAGAGGCTATTTACAGAAGTAATACCTGAAAATTTCCCAAACATGAGAATGGAAAATGACATTCAGATTAGTGAAGCATATAGAACTCCAAACAGCCATAACCAAAATAAAACTACACCCAGACATATAATAATCACCACCCTAGAAATCCAACGAAAGAAAAGAATATTAAAAGCTGTTAGAAGAGACAGATCACCTATAAAGGAAAACCTATCAGAATCACAGCAGACTTCTCAACACAAACAATGAAGTCAAGAAGAGGATGGACTGAAATATTTCAGATCTTAAAGGAAAATGACTTCCAACCCAGACTGCTGTATCCTGCAAAACTGTCCTCCAAAATGGATGGAGAAATAAGATACTTCCATGATAAAGAACAGCTGAAGAACTGCATGATCACCAAACCAACCCTGCCAAAAACACTCAAAGACATTCTAGAAACACATAGGAAAAAACCACTAAGCAACACAGACAATTAAACAGAAGGGAAAGATAAAGATACAATAGCAAAAAGATAACACAACAATAAACTAGTATATAACAGTTATAACCATTAATGTAAATGGCCTCAATTCACCAATTAAAAGAAACAGACTGGCAGAATGGATCAAGAAACAACATCCAACCCTATGCTGTTTACAAGAAACCCATCTAACCCAAAAGGAAATTCATAGACTGAAAGTCCAAGGATGGAAAACAATACTTCATGCAACAGGAACTCAAAAATAGCAGGGGTAGCTATTGTTTGCAGACAGTGTGAACTTCAAACCAAGAAAGGTCTGAAGAGATAAAGAAGGTCATTACATACTAGTTAGGGGAAAACTTCAAGAGGAAGAGATTGTTATCTTAATTACATATGCACCAAATCCCAGAGCACCCAGCTATACAAAGCAAGTATTAACAGAAATGAAAAATCAAAAAAGCAATAACACAATTATAACAGGAGACCTTAACATGCCACTGACACAAAGGGACAGATTAACTAGACAGCAAATCAGCAAAGAAATAACAGAACTGAATCACACCTGTGAACAAATGGACTTAATAGACATCTACAGAGTGTTCCATCCAACAACATCAGAATATACATTCTTCTCAGCAGTACATGGGACATTCTCTAAAATAGACCATATACTAGCCCAGAGAACATATTTAAGTAAATGCAAAAGAATTGAAATTATCCCATGCATGTTACCGGACCATAGCGCCATGAAACTGGAAATTAATGATAAAAAAAACTGCAAAAATCCCACAAACACATGGAAATTGAATAATACACTCTTGGGCAATCAATGGGTCACAGAGGAAATTAAAGAAGAAATTAAACAATATCTACAAGCAAACAAAAATACAACTTACCAGAATCTGTGGGATGCAATGAAAGCAGTACTCAGAGGAAAATTTATTGCACTGAGTTCCCACATTAGGAAAACAGAATGAACACAAATAAACCTGATACTACACTTCAAACAGCAAGAAAAAGAGGAGCAAGCCAAGCCCAAAGTCAAAAGAAGGGAGAAAATTATAAGAAAAAGAGCAGACATTAATGCAATAGAGACTAAGAAAACAAATCAAAGAATCAATGAATCAAAGAGTTGGTTCTTTGAAAGAATAAATCAAATTGATAAGCCCCTACCCAACCTAATTAAAAAAAGGAAAGAAAAGACTCAAATTCATGCAACACGGAATGAAAAAGGTGAAATCACTATCGACTCTGGAAATACAGAAGATCATCAACACCTATTTAGAAAATCTCTATCTCAAAGGTTCGATAACACAGAAGAAATGGACAGATTCCTAGAAACATATGAACCACCAAAGCTGGATCAAGAAGATGTAAAACTGCTGAATAACCCAATTTCTATTAATGAAATTGAAAGTGTAATAAAGTCTTTACCAACAAAGAAGAGCCCAGGCCCAGACGGTGTGGAATTCTACAAGAAATACAAAGAAGACTTAATGCCGACACTCCTCAAACTGTTCAATGAAATCGAAAGGGAAGCAATTCTCCCTAAGTCATTCCTGGAAGCAAGTATTACTCTAGTAACAAAACCTGAGAAAGACCCAACTAAAAAAGAGAGCTACAGGCCAATCTCCCTAATGAACATAGATGCAAAAATTCTCAATAAAATATTGGCAAACAGGATGCAGCAAATTATCAAAAAGATTATACACCATGACCAAGTAGGATTTATCCCAGGCATGCAGGGGTGGTTCAACATATGTAAATCAATAAATGTAATCCACCATATCAGCAGAGCCAAAAGTAAGAATCACATGATCATTTCTATAGATGCAGAAAAAGCTTTTGATAAGATGCAACACCCATTCATGATAAGAACCTTACAGAGAATTGGAATAAATGGTCTCTACCTCAATATGATAAAGGCCATCTATGACAAACCAATAGCCAGCGTCATATTAAATGGCCAAAAACTGAAAGCCTTTACCTTAAAATCAGGCACAAGACAAGGATGTCCCTTATCACTGCTCCTATTCAACACAGTACTGGAAATACTAGCCAGAGCATTTAGACAAGAGAGAGAAATAAAAGGAGTAAAGATAGGAAAAGAGGAAGTTAAACTATCATTATTTGCAGACGACATGATAATCTACATAGAAGACCCCCAAAACTCCATCAAAAGACTCTTAGATATAATAAATAAATTCAGCAATGTAGCTGGATACAAAGTCAATAAATAGTCAAAAATCAATAGCATTCCTATACACTAACAACAAAATCACCAAGAGAGAAATAAGAGAAGCCATACCCTTCACACTAGTATCCAAAAAAATGTAATATTTAGGAACTAAACTAATGAAAGAAGTAAAGGAGCTATACAGGGAAAATCATAATACCCTGAAAAAGAAATTGAAGAGGACCTCAGAAAATGGAAAGACATCACTTGTTCATGGATAGGAAGACTAAATATTGTGAAAATGGCCATTCTCCCAAAAAATTGTTATACAGATTCAATGCAATCCCAATGAAAATACCACTAACATATCTTATAGATCTAGAGAAGTCTCTCTTAAATTCATCTGAAACCAGAAGAGACCTATAATAGCAAAGGCAATTCTAAGCATCACAATCCCTGACTTGAAGTTATACTACAAAGCTACTGTAATAAAATCAACATGGTACTGGAATAAAAACAGACCTGAAGATCAATGGAATAGACTAGAAGATACAACCACTCAACCACCTTATCTTTGATAAAGGGGTCAAACACGTTCACTGGAAGAACAATAGTCTCTTTAATAAATGGTGCTGGAAAAACCGGCTGTCCATATGCCGAAAACTCAAACTAGACCCATGCCTATCACCATGTACTAAACTAAAATCTAAATGGATCAAAGATCTAAATATTAAAACAGAAACACTAAATCTGTTGGAAGACAAAGTAGGTAGAAATCTTGAAGACATAGAGGTAGGTAGAGAATTCATGACCAAGAACCAAACTGCACGGGAAATACTTCCCAGAATCAGGCACTGGGATCACGTCTTATTAAAGTGTTTCTGCATGTCGAAAGAAACCTCCAGAAGAGTGAAAAGAAAACCCACAAGCTGGGAAAAAATCTTAGTGAACTGTCCCTCAGACAAAGGACTTCTGTCTAGAACTTATAAAGAATTTTAAAATAATCAGACCCCTGAAATTCAAAGACCCAATCCAAAAAAGGGCATCCGAGATGAACATACAGTTCTCAGATGAAGAAAATGAATGGCAAATAAATACATGAAAAAATGTTCATCATCATTGGTCATTAGAGAAATGCAAATTAAAACCACACTGAGATTCCATCTCACTCCAGAAAGAATGGCCAGGATCAACAAAACTACCAACAACAAATGCTGGAGAGGCTGTAGGGAGAAAGGAACTCTTCTGCACTGTTGGTGGGAGTGTAGACTGGTGCAACCACTGTGGAGGTCAATCTGGAGATTCCTCAAAAAGCTGGGATTGGAAGTCCCTTTTGACCCAGCTATTTCACTTCTGGGCATAGTCACAGAAGAACTGAAAACCTTATATCACAGTGATACATGTGCACCCATGTTTATAGCAGCACAATTTATAATAGCCAGATCTTGGAAACAACCTAAGTGCCCATTAACTGAGGAGTGGATAAAAAAATTGTGGTACTTTTATACAATGGCGTACTAGTCATCTATAAAGAATGATCACATTGCAATATTTATAAATAAATGGGTGCAACTTGAGACCATACTCATAAGCAAAATAAATCAAACTCACACGTATAAATACCATATAGTCTCCCTAGTGTAAGAAAAGGTAAGAGTACATAAGATTCTATGGTAATCATGGTTCCCCATTATATTGCTTTGAAGACTTGTAATGTTTTCATTCATTGGTTGTAATGGTTTTATTCTGTTTTATTTGACCTTATTATGTGTGATGGTATGAACAGCTGCTTTGAAGAAAACAAGACATTATGGCAGCCATTGCTGATTCAGTATCATCTGACTTTGAAGTCCTAACATGCTTTTGTTCTTCTATTACCATTTTATCATGTTGTGTATTACTGGATTTTAATATGTGTAATAATATAAACAATTTTTATGGAAAATAAGATATTATAGTAGCCATTGTTCATTTTCTGTTATTTGGTTCAGAATGCCTTGTAATAGTTTCATTCTCTTGAATGCTTTTACTCTACTTTGTTATGTTTGCTATTATTGTTTGTGAAGCTATGCTCAGCTATTTCAGAGAAAGAGATATTACGGTAGCTACTGCTGATATCCAGCTGTTTTGTTGTGAAGTGCTGTGTTGCTTGTATTGTACTGTTCTGATCTGCTTTGTTCTGTCCTCTTTTGTTTTATTCTCTGTAAAATAAAATTTTTTAAAAAAGATAGTTCCTTTCACTTGCCCTTTGTAAGCTTAACACCACCACTACACAGTTAATAGGGTAAGATGCTGCTAACAAGACTTAATGAATTAGGGGTGCACTCAACCTTGGTCAGTAGTCTCCTAGCAACAGTTTTGTTTTTTTTTTCAAACATGTTGTCTGCATGCTGAATTCAGGGTGGGGCAGGATGACATCAAGGAATTTGAGACCTGAGTTGAACTTAGGGTGTGGTGCTCCTCTAGGCTTCTTACATCTTGCTCAAAATTATCAAGCAACCAAAAAACCACACACACACACACACACAAAAACATGGGGACAAAGAATACAAGATCAGGGCAGGTGTTACCATCATACCTACACCCGCCAGGGCTCTGATGATTGCCCAGTCTTAGCAAGAACGTGTCTGGTTTCCGACTAAGAAGCGTTACCGCTGAAATGATTATCTGCTCCAAAGCCTTTTCCACTGATCTCTGGACTGGGAAGTAGGGTGCCAATAAAAGGTAGCTGCTGTCTTTAAGGGAGGGGGTGTCACGTATTGCCTTTATCCCTAACTAGCAGGATAATCTGACTAAACCAGAGGCGACCTGGACAAAATTGCAGATGATATGACCAGGTAGAAGCTGAGAACCAGACTCATCAGAGTGATGATCTGAGTGCTGGGGACAGCAGAGGGGAAACCCCAACCCTGACAAGATTAGGACAGGATACAGAGGCCAACTCCCCTTTGCCAACGAGTAACCCTGAGGAGCAAATGATCATTGACTTTGGAGTCAGCCTACGCACCACACTTGTGACCCTTATTTCACATTTCCATGGAGGACTCAATGTCTCCAGAACCATTTTCTCTTATAGACACCTGGAAGAAAAAAATCTGATAACTCATCTTACTGATGAGGAAACCGAAATAGAACAAGAGGGCTGGTGACCAACTCAAGGTGATGGCAGTCCAACCAAAGAAGAGGCCAGCAAGGCACCTGAGCAGGAAGTGAGGGTCAGGGCCTGATGGTCCAGCACAGGAACCAGGATAAGAAAAACTGGGAGACTGAGGCAGTCTTAGTCTAACCTAAAGAACACCCTCTCTCATGCCTTCTCCCAAAAAAGTGGTCAGCAAAAATATTATAAAAAAGTAGACAGAAAATATATTTGAATTAAGAACATGCTAATTATAGTTACAATGGGAATATTTTTCATTTTAAAGATGACCGTTGTAGACGAATTACATTTCCTAATTCTGCAGGACTACATGGGCTACAAAGTTTATCCCGGTCGCATCAGGAACCTGGTGATCTTTGACACAGCTGTTCCTCTCCCAGACCTGCCCTACCCCCGACAGAACCCCAAGACACTGAGAATAGGAAATATCCAGAGGGCACAGTCGGGAAAGAAGACACGATTTTTTTTTTAATAACTCCCGTACAGTGTCTTGAGCTCCCACTTATGAATTAAGCACATTAAACACCCAAACTGTGGTCCCGTGTACTGAAAGTGTAACTGAAAAGTGATACAATTCTTTCTTACTAAGCTATGTCTTTCCCTGTTGCTTATCCTAGTGTTTCTTGGTAGTGTCACATACAGTGTCTGGGGAGACAATTCATTAAAAAGTTGGGACAGATTCCTCTTGGGAGTAAGGTGAGAGAAGAGAGGGAGGAGAGAGAGGAGAGAGAGGGGAGACAGAAAGAGAAAGAGAGAGAGAACCAGAATGAACTCAGGGAGTCCAAGAGTGGTTAAAAAAAAAATCAATCTTTCCCAACACTGTGTTTTAAATTTTTCCAGGAGCACAAAGTAATTGGAGAATTGCCTTCTGGTGTGCAGATCAGCGGGCAGGTTTTGCTCCAGGGATTCTGATTCAGCAAGTCTGATGTCAGCAGGGAGGTACCTGCCAGGACACAGGGCCTGCTCGATGATGAACCAACAGGTGAAACTCCGGGGGTGAGCTGAGCTAACCGGAGGCAGTACTTCAAACTCAAGAGGAGAGCGTGAAAGCAGACACGCTTCCTTCTCCTTTTGTTCGTGAATGAAATGAAGCATTTGCTCTTCCCGTGGGATCTTGAGGTCAAGCCCTTTCATTCTGAAGATGTATGAGTAAGATCATTACATTTAAAAAAATTACCCTGTTTGCCTCAGGTCCCCATAGTTCATAGAAAAACGCCTCATTTATGTTGTTGCTATTGACAACCAGAGTTCTGCTGGGTAGAGCACCACTCCCACTGGCAAGAATACGCCACTCTACCACGGTGCCTACGGCACAGGATCGGCCATTTAATGCACCTGGTAAAAGAAGTCTCAAAAATGTTTCGTTGCGAAAGGCCATTACCCTACCTCATTATTCAAACCTGCGAGGAAATCAATGCACCTGCACTTGACCCCAGCACACATTGCTCTCTTGCTGCTGGTATGCTTGCTGCTAACCTTCCCACAAATGTTCTGTGGTTTCCAAACCAGAGGCACAGCAGCAAGCCCCGGGCTTCAGCTTCTTAGAGTCGGGATGGAAATCCACTAATTAGTGCTTCTCACCTTAAGGAGCACAGCCCCCGCCCTGACCTACTTTTTTATTCCTTTACTCCTAGTGTATGATGAAAGCCAAAAGGAAGTGTTCAGGCTTAACACCAATGCCACATAAAGTTAACATGGCAAGCTTAATGCACTCATTTTACCACAACACTTGATACATGTTCCAATGTTTCCTGTAAGTGCAACGTCATGGACACATGTGTTCACCTTTATTGAGATTTATACAAGAGAAGAGTAAAATGAGACCCTCTCTGTGCTATGACTGAGCTCTGCGACAATTCCATTTCTTGTTTCAATTGAAGGCAAAGAACTACACAAATACTGTTTTTACATTCAAACTATTTTACAGCTTATGGCAAATTTCAAAGGCCTTTTCCCTGCCTCTCCCCACTCCCAACTCTTTCACCACTTCTGGTATTTACGTCTGTAATCATAAATATCATATGTCTGGCTTTCACTTTTCAACTTTAGACATTCCTTGGCTTCTACTACAAATAATTAAGACCCACCTCTTTTATACTACCTGTTTCCTCATGCTCTCAATATTATAAATTTTGGTTAATCAATACGCAGTTTGCATTCTGAAGACCATGCACTTTCCTGCTGCACCACATGCAGGCTATTAATGCATTTCTTGCTTTTGTAAAACTGTTTATAGTAAGCTAAATAACTCAGCTGTTTTTTTGATCTCCTTAGGTTTTTATGTACTGATCAATAACTTGCCAAACTCTTCCAAAACTACCTATAATTCCTGTCAGTCTAAACATATTCTACTGTCTGGAATGTTTCAACTCTTTCTTCTTAACTTTGTACGGAACTTTTTTCTCTTTTAAATATTAAACTGGCACTACCGTGCGGCGCCCTTTTATGTCCATGCCGCGTCCTAGTCCATCCACGCCTTGTGACAATCGCTTCTCCAGGAAAAGGACGCCGCATGTGGGAATTGGGCACGGGGATCTTGAAATGTTTTGTACTAATAATTGTAATTTGTGTAGTTCACATGTGTATGTTTTTATGTAATGCTCAATATGAAGT